>LBNU01037869.1:29805-42766 GCA_014162995.1 Artemisia annua | reverse complement strand
TTTTTTTTTGAACGGCGGATTTCATTAAACTAGCAAGGAGCTAGAAAAGAACAATTACAAAAGGGAAAATGAATTACATGGATTACATAGCCACTCTAACCAACTAGGAGACACTTTCTTATTCCTGCTAGAGATCCAAGTGAAGGCTGAAACCTTGATGTCGTTAAATATGAGATCTTTTCTAGGACGCTTATGAGAAAAGGAAACCTTGTTTCTGAAACTCCATAAGTGCCAAACTGTAGTGCGAACCACCACATCAAAGTATTGATAAAATTTGGTTTCAAGAGGGACACGATCAGCCAAGGATAAAACGTCATCGAGGGAAGTGATGGTGATACCTGGGATGTGCCACCAAAGAAGAACATCCCTCCAAGTATCCACTGCAATGCAACACTTGGCGAAGATATGGTCTTCTGATTCCAAATCATCATCACATACGGGACAACGAACGGTATCGAGATCAATGCCACGCTTGTCTAGGTTCATTCTGGTTGGGATTCTTTTGTTCATTACTCTCCAAAGAAGGATGTTTACCTTAGAAGGTAGCATTTTGTTCCAGTGTGTAGGTTGGGATGGCTGAAAAGAGGTCGAGAGGGCGATGTGGTTGCGGATGGCCTTAACAGAAAACTTTCTTGATGGATCTATGATAAACTCCCATGAGTCATGTTCATCAGATAGGTTAAGGTGTGATAAGAGGCTCGTTAACTCAGCGAGCTCACACGACTCATGGCTAGAACGAATTGGCCTCGACCAGGACCAGTTAATGATTGGCCCGAAAAGCCTAGAATCCCTCTCAAAAGAAGGCCCTTGAACAAGTGATGGAACTCGGGGGGCAGAGGTGCTCCTATCAGAAACCAAGCAATGAGGATTTAAGTCTAGACGATACAATCTCGGGTAAGAAACGTGAAGGGGTGATCCACCTAGCCACTTGTCATGCCAAAAGCTTGTGTTACGCCCATTTCCGACTTTCTTTTTGAAAAGCAATGGAAGGTTAATTCGAGTTGTACTAAGATCAAACTTCAGCTTCTTTATTTGTGACCAAGGACCTGAGGAAACTGTATTAGTGGAATCCTCGGCTAAGCCTCCCATAGGACCATGTAAAGAGCGTATGACTTTACTCCATAGAGCATGCTCTTCATTACGGATTCTCCACCACCATTTAGCTAACAAAGATTGGTTACTTACCTTGAGGCTGCCAATTCCTAGACCTCCTTTGCTACGAGGAGAGGTCACTTTGTCCCAAGCAATCCACGATATTTTATTTTCATTAGAGCTTCCACCCCAGAAAAATCGTCTCCTAATACCTTCAAGCTTCCCAATAATCTTTATCGGAGCTTTGAAGGTTGAGAAGTAGTAGACTCCCAAGCTACCAAGAACGGATCTAATAAGAGTGAGCCGACCACCAAAGGAAAGAGATTTAGCTTTCCAATTAGAGAGCCTTTTAAGAAATCGTTCAACAAGTGGGCTCCAATTCGAACACGACGTCATTTTTGCACCAATAGGGAGGCCTAAGTATGTACAAGGAAACTGAGAAGCAAGACACCCAATGGAAGAAGCAATGGTGTTGAGCTCCAAGTTTGTGACACCAATTCCGAAGAGCTTACTTTTATTGAAGTTTACTCTAAGACCAGAAGCTAGGTGAAAGCAAGTGAGAATCCTAGAAAGGTTTTTGGCATTGGAGAGAGACCAATTCCCCATTATAAGAGCATCGTCCGCGAACTGAAGGTGTGAGATGTGAACTTTGTCTTTTCCGACTTTGATGCCATGGAAGATGTTGTGGTTAGTTGATTCCATAAGGGCAACATTAAGGGCTTCAACCGCAATGATAAAGAGGAAAGGAGAGAGGGGATCTCCTTGTCTAAGACCCCTATCTAGCTTGAATTCTTTTGTTGGGGAGCCATTAATAAGGACCGAGGCGTATGCCGAGTTAAGACAAGAGTGAATCAAACTTCTCCATTTCACACTAAATCCCATCTGTCCCATGATTGAAAGAAGAAAAGACCATGATAAAGTGTCAAATGCCTTTTCAAAGTCCACCTTAAGAAACATATACCTTTTTTTACGCTTCTTTGCCCATGCAATGATTTCATCAACTATAAGCGGTCCATCAATTATTTGTCGACCTTTAACAATGGCCATTTGAACTTCACTTACAACCGAGGCAATGACTTTTGATAAGCGGTTGGCAAGTACTTTAGCAATAATCTTGTATTGACACCCAATTAGACTAATAGGCCTAAAGTCACCTATTACAATGGGATCATCAACTTTCGGGACAAGAGTGATGAATGAAGAGTTGCATCCTTTGGGAATATGGGCAGTAGCTTGGAAGTCCTTGACATAATCAACAATGTCGTGTTCGAGGAGATTCCAATGATTCTTCAAGAATTTGAAAGTAAATCCGTCGGGTCCTGGTGTTTTGTCACTACCACAATCCCAAACCGCATCTTTTATTTCAAAATTAGAGAATGGAGTGTCAAGAAGTTGAACCTCATCCGAAGAAAGTTGGTTAAATAGGCTGCTAGAGAATGTTGGCCTTGAATGATTTGATTCCTTGAATCTCATTTGAAACGATTGAAAGATGTGGTTTTGAAGAGTTGAAGGGTCCGAAACCCAATCCCCATTAATATTGAGACCATAGATACGTGATCTGTTACTTCTACCGTTAATCATTCCATGGAAGAACCGTGAATTTTCATCACCATCCATTGCCCAACGGATTTTTGATTTTTGCTTAAGATCTTTTAATCTAGCATGTTCAATCGCAACAAGAGACTTGACAAGAGAGATACGAGAACTAACCTCATTGGTTGAGAGAGGTTGAGATTCTGCTTTGATGTCTAGTTGGTCAATTTTGTTGCGGGTGTCGTGAGTGCAAACAATTCAGTTTTGGTGACCTTTGCACGCCACTGCTTCAGCTCAACTTTGAGGCACTGTAGTTTATGCTTGAAATATACCCCTGGATGAACTTGGTCGATTGACATATTGGCCCAACAGGTTTGGACAATGGTGGAGAAATCAGGGTGTAAAAGCCAACTGTTGAAAAATTTGAAGGGTATAGGCCCGAAGTCAGCAACCGAATTTGAGAGAAGAATTGGTGTGTGATCTGAAAATTCTCTAGGGAGAGCAATGATGTTTGAATTAGGCCACTTGTCTATAGCATGTTGGGAGACCAGTATCCTGTCGATTTTGCTTAATTTATTGCCAAGGTTATTCATCCGGGTAAATCTCTTGGCACCCATTGGAAGATCATGAAGGCCCGTAGTGGAAATAAATTCATTGAAATACGATGCTCCCCGTGGGTCAAATACAGTACCTAGACGTTCCGTTTGAGACCTCACTTCATTAAAGTCACCAAGCACTACAGTAAGGTTGTTTTTATCTAAAATCAATCTTGAAAGATCAAGCCAAAGTTTCTTTTTGAGAAGATGATTTTGAGGGGCATATACTACTACAAAAATGCACGGGATATCGATATTACGCCATTGACCTAACAAAGCAAGGAAACCATCACCACTAAAAGTGTCGGACAGGGTGAAGTAAGAGGTGTCTCATATGGCTACAATGCCCCCAGACTTGCCATCAGGCTTTTTAACTGAAAATTCAAATTGAGAGTTATTCCACATAGATTGAATAGTCATCATCATCATCATCTTCCGAAGAAGAATCCACGACATACCCTTTAAAAAGCGTATCAATCTCACCTTCAGTTTCTGATACACGAATTGGAATAAGGTCTGAACCGAACGGGACATAAGAAGTTTTGTGAATAAGCTCCAAGTGTTTTGTGAGGATACAAACTCTCCCCACAGTGCGATTGAATTGGCGCGGGTTACACTCTTCCGGAATGATAACATCACCCCACTTGTTTGCAATGATAGAGAAGGATTCTGGCGTCCATAACTGTGGCGGAAGCCCAGAGATAGCGAGCCATGTAACTCGATTTTTGATACGGAATGCATTGGACCAAGGAACGAGGGATTTGAAGTGGGTGAGTAAAGTGGGATTCGAGAGAGCTTTGTTGATGGCGTTTTGGTCTGGTAGATTAATAAGGAGTGTTAACCCACCAAGGTATTTAATTGTGAAATCTTCAAAGCCTTCGTCGAGGATTATGCTGTGGGTATTAGTAGCACCAATGGTGGTTTTGAGTTCGGCAAAGATGGAGGTTTTGTTGCATTTATGTGGATGTGGTATGTCAATGATGTGCTTCCTGGTTTCGATAGGGTTATTAAGGCTTTTGTTTAATATTCCGGCGTAGGAGGTCCCTGTGGATATGGGAGAAACTGGAATTTTGGTAGCGTGGGGCTGGTGTTTGGTGTACCGACGAGCCTCAGGATTGCGGGATGTTCGACGTTGGAACCTAGCGATGTTGCATCTAATCCGTTGGGTTCCAATGCAAATGGTGTTGAGTTGATGTTCGAAGGCCATGGGGTTGATTACACCCGTGAATCTTGTGAAACCAAATCTCTTACCTTGTAAGTTCCGTTTAGAAGCGATGAAAACGTCTTCAACATTCCCATATTTGGCGAAGATGTCCTTCATGACCTTATAGTCCCAGTTGGTCGGAAAGTTTGTAAAGTAGTAGGTGATGGAATTGTTTGGGTGTGGGTGTTGATGGCTATTCAGGTTCTCCTGATGGTGTTGTCTTCGTTTCCGGCTTACCGTGGTCTAGAGGTGGCCAAAACCCGGTTCGGCCAAAAACCGGAACCGGTTCCAAACCGGGGCCGGTTCATGGTCAAAGTCAAAGAACCGGATCCGGTTCCAATCCGGTTCGGTTCTTTTCGGATCCGGAGGCATAAAAACCGGGACCGGTATACCCGGTTCCGGATCGGTTCCAAATCCGGTTCGGTCCCAATAACCGGTCGAACCGGTTCCCAAGAACCGGTCGACATAAACAAACAGTAGGCATGCTATATTTTGCATTTCCGGGGTTTTTTTTTTTCGTTCGCGTTTTTCACACAATAAACTTAATAAACTTCGACTTTTATTAAAAAAACTAATAAACGTTACACATAAAGGTTCCGGTTCACAAATTTATTACATTTCGACTATTTATTCTTGTTGGGTTTCATCTTCATCTTCATCTTCAACTTCAACGGCGGCCCTTGCGGCGCTTGTTTCTTCATCGTAAGTGACTTCTTCTTCGGTAAGATTGATTGCGTAACCTTCTTCCACCTCGATCTCTTGTAATTGTTTTTCGTAGTCCATCGGTTCTTCAAGTATTGAAACGTCTTGTATACGTTCATTCCCATCTAAATAATCCTTCAAGCAAATACACATCTCCAAAGATAGAGGTGTGAGTCTTGTTCTTCTTACCGACAACACCCTTCCACTAGTAGAAAAAGCGGACTCCGAAGCAACGGTTGAAGCTTGTACGCTTAGTAAATCCCGGGCCATATGGGCTAGAACGGGAAATTGAGATTCCCTTAGTTTCCACCAATTCAAAACATCAAAATTCTTGAACTCATCGTGTGTCATAGTGTTTATCCAATCGGTTCCCGTATATCTCCCATATTCGTTGCTTGTTAAATTCTCACTCCTAGCCCGTTTACCGCTTTCTTGTCTTAAATTTGAAAACAAATCCAAATCCAAGTCCACATTTGTTGCCGAAGCCCACATATTTGGCATCGAACTCGTTCCCACATTTGTTGCACCATATTTCTCAAAATAAACATCATATAAACGTTTGAAATTTCTTTTAAATGCATCTTGTGCATTTGGTATAAAATCAACCTCGTCATCCAAACTCAAGTCCATAGCAATCTTATCGATAAGATATTCCACCCCGCTAATGTTAAAACATGGGTTTATTGCGGCGGCACAAGTAATTACCGGTGGAATTTCTTTAAAATATTTTTGAAGCTTTTCTTTCATCGGTTCAACCATATTCTTAAAAAGTGGACCATCATATTCGTATGTTCCTAATTTTCTACACATCACATAAATTTGGTTGAGGACCAAATGACTCGTGGGATAATAAACACCCGATAACATAGTTGTTGCGGTTTTAAAAACTTTGAGTAAATCGGTTATTTTTTGAATAAGACCCCAACTTTGAACCGAAAATGGTACCAAATTTTCCCCACGCCTAGCTTTACGGCAAAGTTCATCATGAAAATGTTGTAAAGTTAATTTTTGGCGTAAACCACAAACAAACATGTTATAAGTCGAATTCCATCTTGTAGGAACGTCCCAATTTGGTGATAAAAAAATGGAATTTGAAGTATGACACAATTTAATGTAATCCACATATCTTTTGTTTCCCGATTGAAAAATATCTTGTAACATTTTTCTAAAAGATTCTCTTAATTGAAACATTTCATCGCTCGCTAGTCCACTTTGCACAACCAAGTTAATGATGTGTGCAACACATCGACTATGATAAAAAATTCCATCAAGAAGTGGTCGGTATTTTAGTTTTAGTAATCCTACCGCATTTGTATTATTAGAAGCGTTATCGAATGATATTGAAAAAACCTTATCTTCTATTTTAAACGTTTTCATAACATACCTCAACATTAAACTTAAATTTTCACCCGTGTGCGGATATTCAAAGTTTTCAAAAGCAATCACACGTTTCATCATTTGCCAAGTAAGCGGATCAATCCAATGTGCGGTAACACAAATGTACGAACCGGGCAAACCATGACCCGCCGACCAAACATCGGTTGTTAAGTTTACACTAGTTTTTAAAGCCTCAAAACCAAGTATTAATTCCTTTTTAACCTTTACCCAAGAGTTAATACAATCACGTTTAAGAGTTTGACGACTTACATGATTGTAGCGTGGTTGAAGCCTTTGTTGAATCAACCTCGTTAACCGAGGGTTGTCAAAGTGGTTGAATGGCAAACCCTCTTGAATCACAAAGTGAGCTAAATCTTGACGAAGCGCCCTCTCGTCATATACAAAAATACTCCCATCTCGTCCCATAACATTTTGATCCGACCCCGAAACGCCTTTTGTTGCTTTACAATGATTATTCGTGTGCTTCTTCAACGTAGAGTTCCCCGATGAAGAGATATAAGTGTTACAAGCCTTACAACGAGCCTTTTTTGAACCATCCGAAAACTTAACCAAGTCGAAATGACACCAAATTTCTTGGTTTCGGGTTGTTTTTTCAATCGAAACTTCAAACGGTTGGTTTGTAGAACCTTGAGCTTGAGAAGCGGTATTATTTGATGATGTTGGTTGAGATTGAGAAGCTTGGTTTCTTCTTGACATTTTTGATCAAGTTTGTGAGCAATTTTTGAGTGTTTTTTTTGAATTTGATTGTTGTGATTCAACCAAAATCATCAATGGTATTTATAGGAATGTTTAGGGGTTAAAATGGGACAAAAAGGGGACAATCCCGTTGGAAAACGGTCAAAAAATGCAGAAAAACGGCCATATGACCGTTGCAAAAGCTTACTGTGAAGAAATGCAGAAAAAAAAATATAGACGTTAGGATCCGGTTCGGAACCGGTTCCCAAGAACCGGATCGCGATCCGATGAGGTATTATCCGGTTTAGAACCGGTTCTTGCGAGAAATATGTGGAACCGGACAGGATTCGCCGGATAACCTTGGAACCGGGACCGGATCTTGCCGGAACCGGTGTTGACCGGATTCGGTTTCGGATAATTTTTCGGTTCCGGTTCAGGAACCGGATTCATTGGCCACCTCTACCGTGGTCCATGGGAGATCCGGCGACATGGCCTCCATTTCTTTTTGCACACTTTTTGTGCAATCAAGATAATATTTATTATGTGATCGTTTTTTGAAAGGAAGAAAAAATGTTAATGCTAGTACATGTTATGCACTTATATGCGTATATGGTCTACGGTTAACAGAGGTGACTTGATTACTTAAACAAGGCATGTACGGGCCTAGCTATAGTGACTTGCCAACCTAAACCCGACCTGAATTGCCATTCTACTATTGAAGTGTTGTGAAGTTGAAGAACCTAAACTGTTAGATACTTAGGGTGAGGCGTATACATAAATTTAAGTAGAGATGTTTGTTGTGTTTTTACTTGTTTCAAATTGGGATTAAATTGAAGAAGTTATTTGGAATGCGGTTTTTGTTATTTTTTCTTACAGAAAGGTTCCGCATATGCCATGTCAGGTTATCCACTTTTTCAGTTTTGTGCAATTCACATTTGCCAAATGTGGACTGTTGAGTTTCCGTCACGTGCAACAACATCTCTAGTGTGTAGTCTTTAGAAAACAAAGAAAGCATATAATTTTTGGTATATCTAAAATGTAGTGTTGCTATCTTTACACGAGACTGTAAAAGATGTTGTTGCATGTGGTGGCAGTGTAGCAGTTTACATGTTACGAATACGGATTGCTAATTAATGAAGTATGACTTACTAATTACTTGGTATTCTCATTTGGCATATGCGCNTCTTAAATGCTAACATAAAAATATTGTGTCACTGTATCAAAAAAATGTATATCATGTTTTCTTCTATAAAAAATAAGAGTATAAATGTATGTGTACGGGAAAAAGAAATAGACAAAATGTCAAAACAATACTCGTAATAAACTGAAAAAAAAAAAATAACCAAAGAAATTAATGGAGGCACGTGAGAGTGTGCACAAATATCTCGCGTGTTAAAAAAATGACACTCACAATTCAATGAATTACAATACTGCCATTATTTATTACTTATTCAATTAAAACTAAATCTCATCTAAGATGATACATCCAACAGTCTAGATTAGTGCCTATTGTTTTCTAACTTAAGAGTGTACACTACAATAACGCCACCCTGCTCAATAATACATTTAAAAGTTTGCATTTGAAACTTTTACATTAGCAAGTATCATAGTACGTATTTATCTCTGAAAAATAATTGAGATAGCTATAAAATTTCATTAACAAGAATCAAACATGTAACCGCTCTATAATAAATTTGTCTCATTCATATAATATAAAGATCACCAACATATATAAAGAAAGGGTTTTGCTAAACACTGCCCACTGGGCAATGCTTAAGGCGCATTAATCAATCTGTTCTTTCTATATTTAAAGTAATTATTCATTTAATGCACAATAAATGAATATAAAAATTAACTTAAATATATGTCATTTTTTATTTAACAAAGTCCAAATTTCTTTTTATATTTACATTAAACATTGCCCATTGGGTATTGTTTAGCAAAACCCATAAAGAAATATTACTAGTAGAAATTTTGTATAATCATTTGGGATTACACATTTTGCTGCCTATAACTTTTCATTTTATTGCCTTAAATATTTCACATGCATATACTCTGTACTTCAGATTTTTGTAAGGGAAAATTAATAAAATAGACCAGTCGCTCTACCACTTATCACTTTTCAGACCTAAAATTTTCAAAAGTTTAAAATAGACCATGCGACTGGGCAACTTGTACAACGCAACTACAAGCCAACAGTGTTCAAGTATTGTTGGTGGATTAATCTTTATTCGATTATTTAAGGACACGTGTCAAACGTAGACACGAGTTGCCCAAAAAATGTGTCGCCCTTGGTCTATTTTGCACTTTGAAAATTTTAGGCCCGGAAAATTATAAGTCGTAAGGTGACTCGTTTATTTTGGTAATTTTCCAGTTTTGTAAATACATAAACATAAAACCTATAACCTTGTACATTTTTCGTTTTCTCTCTTTCATCCCTATGGTCATCTTCAGGGCCGGATTTGAGCATGTGCGGCATAGGCGACCGCACAGGGCCTCCAATTTTTAGGGGCCTCCGATGTCAAAAACTTGAGTATTAGTATGTATTCATTATTGGAGGATTTAATATCGTTAGAAGATGATTTATAGGATGAAAAATATAAAATTTTGTAGCAGAAAAAGAAAGCTTTTACATGCGTTGTTTTAATGGTGGAAGTGAGATACGAGATCTCATGAAGAAGAAGATAACCCAAAAGTTGTAAGAAATATATTATGTGGGGCCCATGCTTTTAGACGTCTTCTAGCACTATTTTTTAAGTTCAAGTTGAACCTTTATCTTTTCACATTTTTATTTTAACCTCTTAAAATTAGTGGTTCAACATTTAAAGTAAACTAGTACTGTATATTTTAAGCCTATAACAAGTCTTAGAGAAATGGTTTAGCTGTGATGTTTCTGAAAAAGAATACGAACAGTTCCACCTAAATAAAATGATAAAATGTACTTATATTAAACTATAAGTGGTTACTAGTATATGGGCACTTCAAATTTCGGAGTTGAAGGGCCAATTTTTGAATTACGGCACAGGGCCTCAATTCCACGGGACGGCCCTGCATATGCGGGAACCCCTTTCTTAAAAGATGATAAAATAAAGCCCCTTTTCTTATAACTAATTTATATTTAGTCAACATTTGAAAAAGACTCATTTTTGGGTTTATGATGGTGAACAGGAATGCTATATCTTATGTCGGAATCAGTTTTACTGGATTGTATCCTATTTAAGTGTTATATGTTTTATGTAGATTTTACTGGTTATTATCGTGAAAATTATAAAGCTAATGCAGTTGATCATTTAAAGCTAATGCAATTTAAGGTAGATGTTAGTCTCATAAGACTGGTTTATAATTAATTTAATCTATCAAACATTTCTACTTGATCTATATAACTAAGAAAGAGGTTTCTGAGTTTGATATAATTTTGCTTTCATTCAGTCATTCTTTTTGTTTAAAAAAGAATGACATATATAGTTTAGCTTGATTTTTATAATCTTAACTAACACCAAATTCCATTATGACCATATTAGTCTATCTTAAAATGAAATCATGTGTATAGTTTTACAAATATACTTCATTTTTAATTTTCTAATTATCTGCTTCTTTGCTTCAACAGCTACCGGTCATATGACCATATTAGTCTACCTTTTGATATTAGCAACTTCTGCTATAGACTCTAAATCTCATAAGTCCATCCGAAAAGGTTACTTCTTCTTCAACAGCTGTCGATCATATGGATACCTTTTGATCTAATTTCATTAATCTAATCAAGAGATTATCTTGAAATATCACCAGCCATATATAGAAATGGAGGCAGGTCTAAAACATCACCGGTCCTCTATCACACACCTTTCAGATGACTCCTTGCATCTGATATTCGAAAAACTAGACACAAAGCTTGATCGAGAATCTTTTGGTCTAACTTGCCACCATTTTCTTGATATTCAAAATTCAAGTCTTAAATGCTTGAAAATTGATTCCATGGGTTGCCCTCCTCTCAACCAGACCATGGATTCATCTATGCTTGATAAATTGCTGAACCGTTTTAGGCAATTAGAGTCATTATCAGTGGATGTATGCATGGATGTTACCGATCTAGGTTTAAGTCAATTGCAAAATTATGGCTCTAAGTTACACTCCCTTTATCTTGATGATCAAAATAAAGTCACCAACAAAGGAATTTATTATATTGCTTCTGGATGTCCATTGCTATCTCTTATCAGTCTTTCTTTTTGTAAAATAACCGATATAGGATTAAAAAAATTATCAAAATCCTGCAAGTATCTAAAAGAAGTGGATCTTTTTGCATGCTCTAAGATAACTGACAGTGGAATTCAGTCTCTCAACCAAAATTGTCGTCAACTAAGAACACTCAATATTGGTATGTGTGATAAAATTACTGGAGCAGGCTTTCAAGGGTGTTCACCAAAATTGGCTTGTTTAAAAGCCTATAGTTGTGTGTTGAGCTCAACTGGTATTACAGAAATGTTAAGTGGAGGTGGTCTCGAGTATCTAAATTTTGGTCGTATTACATGCATCGGAGACAATGGACTCGCAGCCATCGGTGCAGGATTTGCTAGAATCTTAAAATCCTTGATTTTTAACATGTGTGACTTTGTTACGGATGATGTTGTCTTAAGCATTTCAAAAGGGTGTCCATTGCTGCAAGAGTGGAACTTATCACATTGTGGCTATATTGGACTTCTGGTTGGTATCCGATTGGATTGTATTGTAAAAATTTGGAAAGACTCCATGTGAATGGATGTTATAGCTTTCATAATGATGCATTACTAGCTTTGGGCAATGGCTGTGAACGTCTATTGGTAGTTAGCATGAAATATTGCCCTCAAGCCTTTGCAAGTGGGAAGAACTCGTTTATAACACAAAAGAAGGGCAGGAAGATCCTTGAAAAGGAAGTGATGTCGATTATTCCACATTGGGCATTTGCAAGATGGCCTTAATTCTAAGTCGTCAGAATAGTTAGTTGAAGAAGGGAGAACCAGAAAAAATTAAGAAGACAAGTGGTGTATTCCTTTTATTTTGGAAACTTTTAAAATGCCGTTAAAATTTAGTTTAACTAATGTAATCTGGATGTATGTATGAATGTAGTTTCATGATTTTGAACCTTACCAGATCATGTTTTATCATTTAAAGGCATCTCGTAATTGGAAGTGAAGATGACAGTGAGAGTTTGACTATGAAAAGGTAACATCAAATGAGCGTCTCAGGTCTTCGGATATGCTTATGGTTAATCCCATCAAAGTTTTTGCAAGTAACCATGAGTTTGTACTAAACTGCATCTTTTGCGGCTCTTTCTGTATCTGCTTTTGTCATTTCCATCTCTCTAAATACATGTACAACAGATAAAAATGTGTGATCTGCTGTGTAAGATCAACATTTTTTGCTGCATATGGGTATTTTGTTTTCTGAACAATGAACAATTTTGAAATTCATATCATTTGATTGTTGATAAGATAGGAAGAAAAACATTGAATATTTTCAGTGGGTTCTCAAGTTCGCATTTTAAGGAAAAAAAAAGGTACTATATTTTTTTAGTTAAAATGCCACATCCCTTAAACTTATATATTGTTTTCATTTCAATGGTATTGAGTGATCAAATAAGAAATAAAAGTAAAATGAGAAATAACTACATCCGAATATTTCAGATGCATCTAACAAAAAAAAAAAAAAAAAAAAAAAAAAAAAAAAAAAAAAAAAAAAAAAAAAAAAAAAAAAAAAAAAAAAAAAAAAAAAAAAAAAAAAAAAAAAA
>LBNU01037869.1:6584-18544 GCA_014162995.1 Artemisia annua | reverse complement strand
AAATTTTGGCCAAAATGGGGGAATTAGGGCACTAGAAGGTAAAAATGTGATCAAATTCGCCAGAATTCCCCCCACACTTAGAATTGAATATTGTCCTCAATATTCAAAGTCCCGGCTATTATGCCGAATCCTTGAACGTAAAAAGATAACATTATTAGCTAAGTGTGGAAACCAAAGGTGAAAAATAAGCTAAATAGCTAAAGCTTCTTAAATAGAAGCTATTACTTCTTTTAAAATGATGTTTTTTTTATATATATATTATATATATATATATATATATATACTAGATGTCGAAGCCCGCCCGATGGGCGGGCATGACTTATAATTATAATTTTTATAGTGTCACTTTAACGAAATTTATTTTTAAGGACGTCGATTTATTTAATTTTGTTTAGCGAAAGAAGGGTGGTCAAGATTGGCTGGAAAAATAGACATGTTGAAAGAAATGGTTATATTATTAGAAGAAAAAAAATGAATGAATACACATAAATGAAACTTACACCATCAATTATTACGGGTTCAATAAGAGGCTTCAAATAAATAGTACCGAGATTCGATAAAACAGTTACAAAATGAGTCCATAATCTGGGTCTTTATTCAACAATTAAAATATAAAAAGTTCTTTGTAAGAACATATTATATGATTTAAACTCAAATGCGAAATAACCTTTTTTATATACAACATTTATTGTTGATTTTGTGTAATTATCATCCTTATTATAACAAAGAATTTTCAATCCTCACTCGAGACAGTCACATAAAGTTGCGCATGAGTGAAAACTGGCCTCTAGAGAAACAACTCAACTTGTGACAATGTTTGACCTTAACTCTTATTAATAGTCATTACAAAACATATCAAGAAACTAAGAGCAGCATAGTAGCATAGCCGGCCCGTTGGGCGGGTTAGCCTTATGAATATTGTTGAAAATAATAAGTTAACAAAAATTAAACTATGAACATACCAAATTATTTATTGAATGAATTAAGAGAAGAAAATAAAAAGAACAAAAGAAAAATGTTTATCCAATATGAGTAAATAAAAGTTAATAAATTATCTGCAATCACAAAGTAGATGTTATCAATTCAACTAAACACGAATGTCAAATAGAGCTTCAATGCCTGCTATGATACCATATTTACTTAATATCAAGTCCATTAAGTAACATCTTCTCTAAAGTACTACTATGATACCATATTTACTTAATAGTGAGTAAATAATGAACCTTCCATAAGCCATCAATTGGCAGTATCACAAGCTCTATTGAGGAATCGATAACGGAAAGTTTTGAAATTAGATGTGCTCTAAGACTCTGATCTCCAAATGTGCATGTACAACAGCAAGTTGACCATCAACTCCGGGAACATCACCTAAAGAATAATTACAATTTGACTATACTTTAGAGCTTGTTAAAGCTATAACACAGTGATCTGAACCAAAATAGGAAGATAAAACAAAATTTTGCCAATTTTGATAATAAGGTAGATGTTGCGATTCCCACCCACGTACATCTACTCCTAAACAGGTCAAAAAGTAAAATTTTAATAATAGCTAAAAAAGAGGGGGTCCAACGTCATTTATTGAAAGAGCTTACTAATATTAGTAATAACATACTATATTTGGCATATAAATATTCTTAACGTTTTGGACAAAAAAGGTTCAGGTCAACCATATATACCAAGGTGACCCGTTTTGACATGTAACTTGTTCCACCAATGTTACCACCTCGTGTGTAACACCATAGTGTCATATTTTTGAAAAGTATAGTTTTATGGAAGCTTTTTACTTGGAAGTTTAGTCACGATCCATGAGGAGGTATAATGATGCAAAGGAAGCATAAAATGACGCAGCCAAGGCCTAAAGAACCTGAGTTTAAAACAAATGAGAGTATTTGTTTCGGTTATTATCAAGAGTAAAAGTTAAAGTTGAAGAAGTGAATCACGAATGTATATTTTGATTTGATTATTGCTTAGTTTGCTTTCCATGTACCTGAATGGCATGTTCTTTAGAGGAAATAAAATTATATTGATTTTAATGTATCAAGTAAAATATCTTAACTTTTAAGAGAAAATGACTATTTATATGCATTTTGATTACATGATAGTATAAAATTCAAGTTATAAAATTTCCAAAAATGTGGAGTTGTTTAAACTTTTATGATATCAAATGTACATAGAACATGGTCTTCATATACGTATGCATAAGCATTACATTCTCTCTTATACATAAGGGATTGTTAGGGATTTCTTTTACAACTCTTATCAAGTTTATTATAAAATTTGATATCAAAAATTGATAAAGACAATGATCGAGTATTCACCCAATGAGATATAAGGGTAACAAAAAAAAGGTTACCAGCAAAATAAAAACCAATATATCAAAAAAGGATTCAATGAAAATGGAGTCACCTGCTGCTATGGGAGAAGTTGTGAATTCCGAATAGATGTTATACCATGGTTGTCCAATTTCATACTCTCCGGATATGATGGAACCTTAATCAATCATAAAATAAAAGTCGTGCAGTAAGATACTTTGAATACAAACATAGCACGTGAGGACGTCTTTATATTTCCATTTTTAAATGTGGATGATTCAAGTTTCTGTTACCATTTCATCTTGACTGCATATATAGATGATGAGAAAGTTCTGGTCCTACCTTATCACATAGCATATGCAACTCGGACATTGCATCAGGTGACAATATATAAGGGTGAATGTTGAATGCTTGCTCAAATTATGTATGCCGGACCCAAAGAGGTTACAATTTCCCACAACTCAATTTCCGGAGCGACTTCATTCTAAAAAATAAACAGAAGCAATTACAGAAATGAGAATCAAAGATAAGCATCTAAAAAAAACACAATCTATGCTACTAATGAAGTAGTGGATAGTAGTGGCTGTTGGAAAACATAATCCAATTAATCTTTGTTAAAGATTAATGCCGATTTGTTACTGGTTTGTGGAAGCAAATTCAGAAACACATGGCAGTAGATAAGATTGTTTATCATATGTAATACGCTTTGTATATCATTAGTTTAGGTTTACTGCAACATAAAAGTCCATTTAGAAAAGGCCTAGTCTGTTAATTATGGGCCTAATAAGGGACGGTTATTTTAGTTAGGTTATAACATTTAGATACATTGTGTCGTTTACTTTTAGAGAATCGGTATACACCTTCATCAGAGGCACCGATTCAATCACTATATAATAGTTAGGAATTCTGTAAACTATGTAACTCTTTTCATTATCAATAATATCATTAAAGAGTTCACCCAATCTTTCCTTGTTTCTCATTATTTATTGATTCTTATATGATGATGATACGCATGATGTTGCTTGATCATTCGATCCTGGAAGATGGAGATTAAGGACCTGTAACAAGTGGTATCAGAGCTTCATGGGATCAAACAACACCAAAATCATGTTTTTACATTCATCAGTCAAGAATCAAAACCTTTTTAAAGAAGCGCATCCATGAAGAAGAAGAAATAAAAAACAGATTCAAGAATTGAAAGAGATATCGAATTGCAAACAAGTCTCAAGAGTTTCTTATTTGGTTTATGATAAGGAACAAGTTTTAAAGATTTTCTTATTAGGTTAATGGTAAGAAAACAAGTTTTAAGTTCATACGATTCAAAGATCAAGTTTAAAGCATGAAGATATTTCTCAAATGAAGATACTTGGCCTGTCAAACATGGCGCGAAGATCATTCTGCTACAATCAATATTTTTTGGACGACTTCAATTCACTGCAAGGGGATCACTTTTTTTTTGGAACAGAATAACATGTTTCAAGGCGAGATGCCAGGCAAAAATGCCTTAGAGATCGACAAGATCTATGATCAAACCCTATTAAATAAGCAGACAAGAAGCACCAGATTGAGCATTTTATTTCTTTTAAGATCTTTAATAACAAGTATCAACAAACTACAATAGAAGACATCAAGATTCAAGAAAACATCAAGGAACAAGGAGATTGCAAGGAGATTGAAGAAAATACAAAGATTAATTAGATTAGGGGGGAATATGTTGGAAAACATAATCCAATTAATCTTTGTTAAAGATTAATGCCGATTTGTTACTGGTTTGTGGAAGCAAATTCAGAAACACATGGCAGTAGATAAGATTGTTTATCATATGTAATACGCTTTGTATATCATTAGTTTAGGTTTACTGCAACATAAAAGTCCATTTAGAAAAGGCCTAGTCTGTTAATTATGGGCCTAATAAGGGACGGTTATTTTAGTTAGGTTATAACGTTTAGATACATTGTGTCGTTTACTTTTAGAGAATCGGTATACACCTTCATCAGAGGCACCGATTCAATCACTATATAATAGTTAGGAATTCTGTAAACTATGTAAC
This sequence comes from Artemisia annua, assembly GCA_014162995.1. Taxonomy (NCBI): domain Eukaryota; kingdom Viridiplantae; phylum Streptophyta; class Magnoliopsida; order Asterales; family Asteraceae; genus Artemisia; species Artemisia annua. The sequence continues at coordinate 14,182 of LBNU01037869.1, read as the reverse complement.
TCTTTTCATTATCAATAATATCATTAAAGAGTTCACCCAATCTTTCCTTGTTTCTCATTATTTATTGATTCTTATATGATGATGATACGCATGATGTTGCTTGATCATTCGATCCTGGAAGATGGAGATTAAGGACCTGTAACAGTGGCNACTCTTCATACCTGGTCTTGAAAATCTTTCTACGCTTGGCTTGAAAATCTTTTGACATACCTTGACACCACATGTAAAACTCTCTTGTATCTTCTCGATTATCTTATTATCTTGTTGTGCTTGTTTACTTTCATATCTGTTCACTGAGCTTTTTAAGCTCAGCCGCATTTCTTTTCTCATGCGGCAGGTTTAGTAGGAAGCTGGGTTATGGATGAAGAATTTACTTTTGGGCTTAGAAGACTTCACCTTGTAGTATTGGGCTGGACTTAGAAGTGACTAGATACTTTTGAGAGTTGGGCCTTGTATTGTTATTTTAGTCTTTTGTATTTTGTTTAGATCTTCTTGTAACTTGGTAACCTTTGCTTATTGTATGTATGTATTCCCATTTCGCTTGTGTTCTGATTTGACTCCATTATTAATACTTTAGCCCTTCTCGGGTTGGGGTGTTACAGATGTTATACCATGGTTGTCCAATTTCATACTCTCCAGATATGATGGAACCTTAATCAATCATAAAATAAAAGTCGTGCAATAAGATACTTTGAATACAAACATAGCACGTGAGGACGTCTTTATATTTCCATTTTTAAATGTGGATGATTCAAGTTTCTGTTACCATTTCATCTTGACTGCATATATAGATGATGAGAAAGTTCTGGTCCTACCTTATCACATAGCATATGCAACTCGGACATTGCATCAGGTGACAATATATAAGGGTGCATGTTGAATGCTTGCTCAAATTATGTATGCCGGACCCAAAGAGGTTACAATTTCCCACAACTCAATTTCCGGAGCGACTTCATTCTAAAAAATAAACAAAAGCAATTACAGAAATGAGAATCAAAGATAAGCATCTAAAAAAACACAATCTATGCTACTAATGAAGTAGTGGATAGTAGTGGCCGGATAATTATCTAACCCTCTTCGTCAAATCATACAAAGATTACTTAATAGACGACATGTTTTTCTAATTGATATAAATTCCGAAACACGAAATAAATAACCTTACCAAAAATAGATCTTCCCAAACACCCTTTTAAACAAACGGATATCACAATGGTTCCATATAAAGACAATTACAGGTGCGGTGATGAACTTGCAACTTCTAACAACAAACAATAGGGTACATACGGCTGCACAATTCTTTCAACTTAGTATATTGATTGCTGAAAGCAAAAGGATAACATAAAAAGTTTAGTCACAAGACATTTGAAGCATTAGCAATACTACACTATATTATGCTTTGCATTTTAAATATTAGTTACTTTTATTGTAGTCGATGACAACATTTGTACATTAGATATGTTCAAACAGTCGAATGGTTACCTTGAACATCTAGATGGCCGTTGGGTTAGATAGGTGAGGGTTGCAGCATCCGTCTTCTCTACACCGTTCTCTCCACCAGACCCAAAGATACCGCCTTTTAACTTGTATCCCGAAACAGGTTTCCTGGAATAATTGCACAAAGTCGCGTTAAAAAATATAATGTCAGGAAATTACATTACAGGAAAGGTTGAATGATTCATCTAAACACGTCACATTAAGAAAGAAACCACATGATATTGAAGTTTTACCAACAAATATTGTATGCATGACCATCATTTTCTGTCATAAAACATGTGACATTAAGAGGGTGTTTGGGATTGCTTATTTTATTGTGCTTAAATGGTTTAAAATGTTGTCACATATATTGCAGTGCTGCCTGTCATCTACAAAAGTCTAACATAAATTAGTCTTACCTCTACTTATCTTAGTCTTCCTGTTACTGCTTATGGGAATACAATATTATTATATGGCCCATTTACTGTTATACAGTAATAACATTTGAAGCGGAAATTTCATACTTCTTTTTGGTCACTGATCAATCCGTTTTTTTTAATTAAACATTCTGTAGTTAATTAACTTCACAAAGAATACCAAACACCCCCTAACCCCAGCAAAATAATGCCTCACCAACAAAAACTACTCTATTTGCTTTTGAGTCCTACATATTTTGGAACTGAGATATTATTTTCACACAATCTATTGTGGTTTTTGCAGGGAAGAACATTATACATTGTCGTACTTGAACATGTCTGTCTGAATGTATGATAACAACCGGTTAATTCTTGCAGGGGACGTATATAGTAACATTTTCAATAAATTAACTGGGATAAACTCTACACAAGTGTACACACTGAGTAAAACACCCCTCGTTTCAATTCAGTCCTAGATATGATTAGTACAAAATTATTTCTGTAATAGTTGGATCCTCATCAAGATCAGGTTAAATGTTTGATTGCATGTTAAATGCAGACCTTAAAACTCTGATGTAAAATAATGATCTAATTCTATAAAAATTATGTCTAATGAAACTTACGTTGCCATGTGGGTACCATTGCTTTCTTTTCTAGAATCAACTGGCAATTTCCTCCTCCACACCTTCTTTACATGATTATTAGTAACACCATATTCCTTTTCTGAGGTCAAATTTCTCCTTCCATCATCTTCAAGAACAAAAGAAACAGTTAAAGTTCAAATACCAGTTGCTGACAGATATTGTAACTATTATACATCAGCATAATATGGGTGAGCAATTGAGAAGAAATTCTAAAAGTCAAAATAAAACTTTTCATAGACACATACGACGTATGAATCAAATTCCACGACTAATCTCACAGTCTAATCATTGCCCGAATATGCTATATGCTGGTGAAAGGTAAAACTTAGTATATAGAAAATAATAATAATAATAATAATAATAATAATAATAATAAAAACATGTGAGTTTGAACCGTAATTACACAAATTTGTTAAACTAACAAAAGTGGTCTTTGGGTGTAAATGCTAAATCCACGCTAGAATTGTAAGCATACCATTAAAAACTTTTGATGGTTATAAGTTCCCCTCGCTAGCTCCCCATCATTTGATTATCCCATTTGCCAATCTAAATAAAAATGCAGAAACAGCTAATGAATTGTCATGCCATCAAGATACATAGTTTCCAAGCCGAATATAGTAGAAAGTAGATTATTCCAAATACACCAAACTTCACTCAAGAAACAAATTTGTACATCAAATAAAATAGCTACATAATTCATTATAACGGTTGTTGTGGTTTACTTTTATAACGGTTGTTGATGCATCTGTTAATTCATTATAACCCACTTTCGGAAGATACACAGTTCTAAAGATGTATACTCTTATCTTATAGCATGTCCTATTGTATTTACAATCATGTGCGAGTGAAACAAAATGGACAGGCTTTATAAATTTATTCTATTTTTAAATCTTTCCAGTGGATTTGACATATAATACAGAAAATTAGTCAGTTTCATTACATTGTTAGAAACATCTAAATTATCACCTCATCGAACCACGTTATGAGAATAACTTCAATGCGATTGCTGTGTTGGTCTCCTCCGAGTAAAACGTCAATGCATTGTACCAAGAACCCGACAAAACACCAATGTCAATGCAATGTACTACATACTTACCGAGTATTCTCAATGCATAAAAGTCTGATTATCAACATTGTCTTTGCAACAGAAAAAAAAAGTTTGTACGTACCAATCAGATTTGTCCAGACCCGTGAGGCCGTGACCCATCCAGTCAATATTGACAGAACTGATAACCATTCTTTATCAAATTTGAACTTCAACTCTAAATAATACCCGAGGTCCTTCCTTGTTTTTCAGCATAGGTCCAAACATTTTGACCAACAATGCCATTTGGAATCTCTTAAAAATGACAGAGAATGAGCATGTACTCTTGATTAGTAGATATAAAAGAAAGAAACTACTGGATTCATAAATCAATTACTCACAACATTAAATACATTGACCTTCGAAAGTTACACCATAACATGAATATAGTTTAATATTGTAATGACACGATTTCACCAATATAAAGCACAAATAATCAATCGACTGAATATGTTGAAAAAAGGTAGCCAGTACCTTTTTGTTGTCCATGTCACCTTGTTCTTCCATCTTAAAAAGGCTTTGCTACACCTCTTTCATATACAAAGCAATAAACCACCTGATACAAAATACGAAAGTGATAAAATGCAACATTTACTACTAACTTTTAAACATGCACAAGCTCAAAAAACCTTTTAACATCTTCTTTAGGTATTGAAAATTAATTGTATGTTTATCTACCTGTTTGCGTAAATTTGTGTCATATTCCGGAAACTTCATTACATGGAGCTTGGTTTTGAGTCCATCCATAGCCTCAGGACAAGTGATCCAGTCCGTACTAAGCTACAACAGACATTATGGATAACGATGAAATCATCTCTAATTGCAATGGGACTAAAAAGCACATTGATTCACATTAGCTAAAACACGTTTATAGATATAGGGAATGCTCAAAAAAGGAATCACAATCATCAGGCAATCTGTAAATTTCAATTCATCATGTACAACTAACTAAATATGTAATATGCAAACCTTAAGCGGATGTAGGAGAACAGCCTATTTTGTTAAGTTCTTCCTTGTTATAGTCTTTGTGTACCAAGTCATACAACACTGTCTATGTCGAGAGTCACAATAACATTTATACGCCATGATCACTCAGATATCCCACCTGAAGAATATACATAAACTTCTAGCGAATTTATCTTTTGAGAATATATAAAGTTATACAAACTACAAAATAAAAGATGAATAAATACCTCTTTGTTTGAGTTTGACGTGCCAACTGATTAATAATGGTTTCTTTTTCCATGCCTTGAAATCCATCCACGGTTGAAACTTCAAGTTCCTTAAACGTGTGTTCCTTAGTTCTTATCACTTTAAGCAATACAACCTACAAAATAGTTTTGCCATATGACTACCAACATCAAAAGCATGTACTCCTGTTCGAAAAATTCTTTTCATATGGGCGATAGCAATCTCCTCTTTAGTGTCACAACTACAATGGAATAATACTAAGAAATCTAACTTATATAGAAACCACGTCTAAAATTAATAAACAAACCTGATTGAGGATTATAGATTCAGTTTTCTCATCAAGAAAATACCAAAAAAACACTATCGTATTCAAGAATGACCTGATCTCAACAAATTACGGATATTCAGTGTATAATCCTTTACCCTTTATTTTGAACTCTAATTTATTATATTGGAAACAAAAGTTTAGTTATCTATCTAGCTTATCAATAATTCTTTTGTAATAGTAGTGAACTAAAATATCATCATTCGTACACTTACTCATAAGCCAAAAAGAATCTCAATACCATTCCAACATTAAGCATGTTATAAATTTTAAACAATAACCAATACCCATATATATGGAGGAATCACTGGAAGTACCAGCACCTTATTCATTTGAAACACTTATGCTGCAAATAGTTTGAAATAAATGTGAACACACAAACTTAAATTCTAACAGCTTATGTTTCAAAATTTTACCTTGAACCCCTTTGGAGAAGCATATGCTGATATCCTTAATAGTTTTTCACCATCAAACTATCAAGAAGTATATTTAAATAAGCTTACTTGAGACTTTGAAAAAGCTTAATAGCTTCAAATATTTGTTTTTCATTTGATTGATGCAGTAACTAAAGATTTAGTACCAGAGGTTGAGGGATTGGACTTTCATCTTCAACTTGATATCTTGACTGATAATATCCAAACAGGACATAACTAATATTTCCTGCATAATGGTAGCAAATTCCAAATCGAATACACAATAAAAACTCACGATCATTAGAGGAGATGGGTCTGGAAAAGATGGCTCTGGAAAATATATATTAGGGTTTGGAGAAAAAGTATATTACGAATGTGTGATTTTTTTACGTTAGATTAGGGTTTTATCTTATTCAAGCATAATAGATAACGTTTCCTTTATAGATTTTAACTTAGAGTAAATAACCAAAAAAAAATAACTGGTCCAGTGGTTAACACATCACATAATATCAACATGGTCATGAGTTCGAATCCTTCTTTAGCTGTTTTAAAATCCGGATTTAGAGGTCAAATTTCCAAATTTTAATTGAATGTGATGACATGGCTGATAATGAATTATTGGGCAATGACTGGGCAATGAGATGGCATTAATGACGTCATACGCCTCCTGTTATATATAATATATAGATATATATATATATATAGATTTATATATAATATATATATATATATATATTATATATATATATATATAATATATTATATATTTAATTATATAATATAATATATATAATATATATATATATATAATATATTATATATATTATATATATTATATATAAAGGGGGGAGATAGGAGGAGTGAAGTTTGACTATGCGAAATACCGAAACGCTGAAATTTAACCATCCTGATAAACAATAAGATTATATATCTTATCAGATAGTATGGAGGAGGTATCCAGGTCAATAAATGCAAAGAGCGAAGTCACGTAATGTACGATGTGAAGCATTGAGTGCTAAGCTACAAACTTGTATAATAAAGAAAAGCGCTTTCATTGGGAGGTAACGCCCAAGCTTGTTTGTTTTGTTTACCTTGTTGTTTAATTTTATTTGCTTCGCGTAAATATGCATGTTTATATTTTAATATTGATTATTGATTTACATTGCATTCAAACTAATTGTAGAATAAATGCTTATATATATTTGTTTTTTAACTTCGTCGTAAACTACATATAAAGGTATTTTGCAATAAGATAAGTGTAAGTATGGAAATCATAAATGCGGATTTATATTAGAAGAATTTGAACATGAATCATAAGCAATATATATAATTAGCATGACAATATTTAAGTACTTGTTTGAGTCAAATGCTTGTATCGAGTCATAAATGATGTTTTGGCAGGATTTCCAGAAATTAAGAATTATGATTGAGTTTTTCCAAAATTTTTCCGAGAGAATAACTTAACATTGACAAAATTCCTGTACAGATCCATTTCTGACGGCGTCAGGTATGTAGATTTTCTAATTTTAAAATTTTTGTTTTTCACCCCGGAATTATAAAATGTTTATTAAATTCATCTAACTTAATAATATCCCAGGAATCTGCAAAAATTATTCCAACAAATTAATTATGTGCCTTATCAAGATTTTCCGCCCGATATTATATGTACCATTATTTTTTTTGTTTTTCATCAGGTTTAACAGGTTTATTTTTGGACAAGGAGATGTATGTATGGAATCAAGCTTCTGGAAATGCTTTATAATAATAATATAAATAATAATAATAAAAAATAATAAATAAATTTTTATTAAATAAATATAGATAATAAATAATTCATATAGTAAAATAATATCAATAAATAATATAATAATAAATAAAAACAATCTTGGAGCTTCATACATTTACTCATTTAGAAGAAGATCTAACCACTAGTTACCTAATATACTTTTTATCCAACCGATACTATTATATACATATGCCCGAATATCAGGGAGTTAATTGATTTCATTGCTTTTACCTTATTTAAATACATGTATATAATATATAATACAT
>LBNU01037867.1:48511-70316 GCA_014162995.1 Artemisia annua | reverse complement strand
TAAATAAGGAGATATATATCGAATATCCGATATCGGTGGATACACCGAAGAGTGAGGAGCACGAAACCTTATCGGTTACGTGTGTATATATAGGGCATCATAGCTCTCGTCTAAGGTACGACTTACAACCCTAAAACTCTTCACAACCCTAAATCGATTACTTACTCTCACGCCGGAGGATAATCAGGGGAAACAATCCCTCGATAAGCCTAACGGTGTCTGTTGCTTTCTTAGTGCGCAGGTCTCAAGAGCATTAAGATCTAATTGGTACGAGAACAGGAACCCACACAAGGAACGCCCAACTTTTGTATCAACAATAACTGTTTACGAACACAAAGAAGCTTTAATTTGGGAGTACACCCACCTAGTTGATAGACTTTATAAGATAGCAAGGTACACCCACATGAGCAAGAATGATACACATTAGGGTACTACAACTAATAGGGTCAAATTCTTCAGAATCTCTGAAAAGTATACAACTAAGGATTGATCACCTTACTCATAGTATTAATCCAAAGGAGTATTTTCCACCGATTGATAAAGTTAACAAATATCTTAAACATATAACATGGAGAGATACTACGCTTGACCAGCACATCTATATCTATGTATTCTAATATAATGCACTTTTGTACCACCCAATGAAGCTGAATAAAATTCAATGTGCTGATGTGTACTTCCTTTTATAGACCTTTTGTACAAGTTTTCAATGCAATACTTTTTATACCGGATAGAAACTAAACATAAATCTCATACACGCTCCTCTCCTCTTTGGCTTATTTTTGTAAAGTATTGAAAGACATTCAAATCTTCCTCTATACGTTTCAATGAATCTTCAGTTTCATATCAACAATTCAAAATCACCAATTCAAAATCACCATTTTGAATCTGTATGAGATCCCTTCAAAAGCATATCTCTCCTATTCAAAGAACACACACAATAGCTTCTTCCATACGCTCCTGATTTAATCCTATACTCTGCAGTTTTGAATCACCAATCAAAGAATTCAAATCAGTTGCTCCTTCAAATCATTTTTTAATATCGATCATGGACAAATTAGTAAGTATAAATTTAATTTTAATATTTAGGGTTTCGAATTATGTGTTGCAAATTACAATTATTTGGATGTGTTGTTTTTTTAAATCATCAATATAATTGTGTTTCAGAGGACACTCTTTGGCTGACCCTGATGAGCTTCGTGACCCAGGTTAGTTGGTCATGTCTATGAATCTAATGCTTTTAACTTTCTGGAAATAAATCTTTGATTGTTATCTTGACGTTGTTTTGAAGGGAAACAAAGTAGGACTGAAGGTAAGTTGGCTGTTATTTTGTGATTGGTTGATGTGTTAATAAATATTAAATTGGTGGTGGTTTTTGTTGATGGGAATATGGCAGTTGCAAGTTAATGGGATATGTATGTGAATTTGAGATTCAGTGAGTCATCATTATGATCTAATGAAAAGGAATTACAAAATAGGTGCGATTTGGTGGTCTAACTGTTGTACAGAACTCATTTTCACAGGTAAGAATTTTATGTCGTTTGTTATTAGAATCCTCATTGTGTTAATGAAGTTTTTACTGTCATTTATGTAGCATGTAATCTGTCATTGAGGGATATAAATTTTGGTAAGGAATCCGAAACACCCCATATGGTCTAAAGATTGCAACTTTTTTGAATTTTATCTTATTGTTCTTTTGATTTACGTGTCTATTTACTAAGAGCAAACTGCTAAAGCTAGAAATTGATGCCTCTTTCGCCCAATTTACAGACGTCACAATGAATTGTAAGTGATTATTTAGATTTCTTTATAATGAATTAAATTTTGTTTCTTAGGTATGGCTACAAATTACACTAAAGAATGTTTTTTCTAATATCTGAAAGGTATTGATTTCCTTTCATGTGAAGTTGAATAATTGTCTGAACATCGCGCTTGGAATTGGTCACAAACACAATTTAAAATCTTTGTATCACTTCATTTTGGGTACAATCACTATAAAATTTAGCTTCTGCTTTTTGCACGTCTATCATAATCTCATTACGTTATGTCACGTCTCTTGCAACAATCAGGTTATTGGGGTACTTGGCATGGACTCACTTGCAGATGGACAAGTACAAGTACAAATAGAAAAAGAAATATATAGGTATGTCTATGATTTATTCACAAAATTGTTAACATTTAAAACCTATAATACTTTGCTATTTTGATAAGCCACTGTTATGTTTAAAAAAAATAAGAAAAGAAAAAGATATTGCCCTTTTCAGTAGTGAGTAGTTTACAATTNGAGTGACAGAAAAGAAACAAATTTTGGATGTTGCTTCCTACCAAATATGATACCGAATCTCAAGTTAATTAACATAAATTAAAACTATAATATTACTACTAATTACCTTTACTCATGCAAGGGATACCGAATCTCAAGGAGGTTCTTTATGATGCGGATGTTAATCTATAAAAAAACTACTACAGTCAACAAAGAAGTTATGCAAGGTTTATAACCATGTTTGAAGAGGTACGTACAAATATACATACGATATTTTTTGACATTTTTTAACTTTACATGTATTATCAATCACAAACATCTTTTTACTTGCACTTTTTTTAATCTTATTAGGTGCTAAAGAAATGTTTATTGGCTAATCACTTAATTATCACTCACTACATACATTTGCGTTTCAAGACCATGAAGATTGTGGCCCGCGTGCATGGATGTTTATTAAATTAATAGTTATAACCATATTTCTTTGTTGTATCTTTTACTTATTACATATTATTCCATTAAAAACAATACAAAATCTTTACCTTCGTTGTTTTTTCTTACTTTACTCACACGCTTAATTTCTTAATGCATTCATTCTTTTAAAAACCCGTGGATTCCACGGGGCTATAAGCTAGTATATAATAAACAAAGGTTTATTTGAATTTGGCCATGTCATTTAAGCTATGCTGGCATATATGCCACGTCAAGAAAGCCACGTCAGTAATTCCACCTGTAGAAACCTCATCAATTGAACCTCTAGCATTCATGATCTGTTTGGTATTCTTTTAATTTAATTTAATGCATTCCTTAATTTTGTCAATTATATTTATTGATGCAGTAATTGACATGAACAAATCTTCTGTCGCCTCAAATAATAATTTCCCCTTCCATGTATATCATAAGTTTTCAAATTGGTCAACAGGGCCTTGATTCTCCAAATATTTTGTATTTCAATATCTTCTTTCTAATTTCTCATTCTACTTGGTCGATTGCTATTTCTTTTTTTGTTCTTCTTCATGATTACAAAAAGTTAATTATGTCCTCTATTTCTACTTTTCTTTCTTTCAAGAACTGAGATGGTGATTTGTTGTATTCACTATCAAGTGTTTGATTTTATTTTGAGATTGTGACTTATTTTGACTCTCTCCTTACAACCCATGACATTTTATTATATTTTTTTTCTGTTGATATTATCTACTTGTATACCAATAACTTTGATTAATCATGCTTTGCGTGTTTCTAATTGCAGGTATATGTGAAAAAATGGGGCTTGATGAAGCGTTAAAGGTGTTTGATAACATGCCACAAAGAAATATCTATCAAAGGTATTATTTTACATACATCTTTGTGGAGATAACTGGAACTTATAATTTGCAATCTTTACTTACCAATGTTTATTAGTTCTTAACAGGTTTATTTGTCAACATAATTGAAACTTAACTGATGTGCAACCTCATTTATGCTAAACTTTAGTACATAACAAGTTCATTTTAAGGTATCTTTTTTGTTAATTACAGGAAGCACATCAACAATTCCCTAGGAATTCCCTATAGCAGATTGAGATCATTCGCTATGACCCAAACAAGCCTGTAAAATGTGATTCATACTATGAGCTTAGGTACTTATAAAGTTATAATTAATTATTTACAATTAGAGGTTAAAACATTTGCCATGTTGGGTACGGGTTAAAACGAATTTGATTCAAAATGAGTGATTTGTTTTTCAACGGGTTGAGTTGCGTCAAAACCTAATAAAATTTTAGCTTGTCAACCAATATAATCTTGTACTTATATCTATGTAAGTACGAGATTATAGAAACAACATGGACCAACCGACATAAAGTAGATGTGAGAGAGTTGTAAAGGACTCAATGTATCAAGTAATTTTGGGCTAAACATGTACTGATCAAGGTGATGTTTCCGTATTATAAGGTATAAGCTGTGTATAGCACCAACATATATATGGGTATACTAATGCTTTTGGTTTAATTTGCAAGGTTAACTAACTTCACTTCTAAAAGACCACACCAATTATAGCAAATACTAGAGCTTGGTTGCTTTAATATAGAGTGATGTTGAATGATGCTTTACATGGTCAAGTTAGCAAATTCATCTCATTTGAAAGAAACAAATGGTGTACTTTGTGTTGCATGTTAGAAAGATGCCAAGAGTGTCGACTGCTAAGTCTTACAACATGGCTTAGGGTATGTTTGGCAAAACTAGCTGTAAGCTGTATGCTGTATGCTGTTAACTGTAAGTTATAAGCTGTAAACTGTAAAGCTGTTAACATGAGCTACAAGCTGTATCTTTTTTTTTAATAAAAATGTTTGGTAAATTAGCTGTTAAATGTAATTATAAGATGTAAAATGACATAAAAGGACATATTTATAATTATAAACAAATGCTTGGAGGGTATATCAGTAATTTAAAATTTTAACAGCTCCAAGATTTTAAAAAGCTTCATGAATCAGATTTTCATTTAGGAGCTATTTGTTTGAAATAAAAGCTAAAAGTTAATGTGTCCAAATAGAGCTATTTATTTTAGATGAGATTATTTTTGTAACAAAAAGCTAACAGCTCCTCAAAAAGCTCTTACCAAACAGGCCCTTAATTTCCAATGAATCTAAAAAAGATGGTTGGCATTAAAATTCCACATATTCATCATTGTCTGCTAAAATTGATACAAAATGGGCTCTCATTGCATCACTCGGAAGTGCAGATGGACAACTTTAAAGCAATATAATTCAAAGGAAGTCATCTGATTTAAGTTTCAAAGATAGATCAAATCTTTGTTTATCCAATAAGTTATTGTATACATGAGATCATGAGTTTCCATTTGTAGTCTTTTTATTCTAGAGTACTTTGAGATTTGATGAAATAGTATAAGAAATTAGGGATTTGGCCGTACAATAGCAACATACTTTCCAAAGTGTTCCATTCTAGTACGCGTACTTTTTTTTGTCCCACTCAATGTAGCGAACTTTCAACTTTTGTACCAATCTACCTCATGAAACTTGTATTACCGGCTAACCTCAAATTATTTACCAAAAACACTGCCACGTAGGATACTGGTACAAGATTTATATTCCTCATTAGAGTTTTAATCTTGACTAGCCATTTTTACATCTCATGCTCGATGACCACTTTGTTTCTTTATCGCATTTGTAGATTAGTCATGAACCTCCAGTTTGAACACCAATCTTTAAATATATCAATAACATTTGAACACCAGTAGCTTAATTATAGTTTACTATTCAATCATTTGAACACCAATCTTTAAATATATCAATAACATTTTGTATTTGATTATTAATTAAAATTTCATATTAAAGGAAATGTGCTCAATAAATTATCCGGAATGCTAAAAAATTGAAAATTTTCAGTTGGAAGCACCAGTAGCTAGAGTTTGTGGTCTGGACACACCATTCCCTCTAGTTTTTTAGCCCTTCTACATGCCCACAAAGAACAAGGTTAAAATGCTCTTACTTTTTATGCTATACATGTGCTAATTAGTGGTTACGGTTTGTAGACTGTTTCTGAGACTGATGATGAAATTCTGGTGCAGATACTTGATGCAATCAAAGACACCGTGAATTTCTAACCTGGTCTTACTCTTCTTTGATTCAGTCTCCTTGGTGCCAATTGTCTTCAAGAACCGGCAATTTATAAAAAAATTATGAGCATGTTGTAGTAATTAATTACTTGCAATAAACAGATTGTAAACCTCTAAATTTGAATACAAATGTCTTTTTTAGCGAAAAGATAAAAACACTGTCATTGCCCATACTACATCTTGTTGCTGATTTTATCTTAGCTGGAGATCAATACATTAATCAACTAACAAAATGCACTGGAACAAAGGACCTGCTAAAAAATACATCCCAAATCCCGGCTCTCCTCAAAACCAACGAATCACAAAATTGACTACTTGTTAATGTTATTTTTTCTGTTTGTGTGGTTCCCATTTGTAGCTACTTGAATCACCGTTTGTTGTTTTTCCTTTCTATAAAACAAAATCAAACCACACAAATAACACCCCTTTGGTTTGTGATGTGTAAGATCTGTCAAAACCAACATTCGCCAACCTCTTCAAAGTCCCTAAAAAAACCACTACCATCTTCCCTGTCATCCGTCAGCATCTCCTGCTGCCATAGCCGCCGACTCCACCATATCCATCCACATTACTACCATCACCTTTGTATTTGTTTTTTAAAACAAACCTGTCGAAGATCTAAGAAAATTAAACAACTACGGTGGAGGCGATGGTGTCGAAGATCTGAGAAAGATAAAGAAAAGATGGGAGATGGGTGGCTGAAAGATTTGATGAGAAACTAATTACCAAAATGGACCATATTGCTACTAGTTTTACCAATGTGGACTTTTTTCTCAGCTTTTACAAAAACTAACTAAAATGTGTCCTTATCATCTTGTGGTCCACTATCATCAACACACCTCACCTTATACCCACCAACCATCACCATTCACCCCACTCTTTTCATTCTTTTTCTACCAATTTATTTTCTGTGATGAAGTAGGAGTACAAGGTTCCATCTTGCATGTAAATCATGCATATATAGAAGCCATGTTATCCACCCTACAAAAACGTTTTCACATGAATCAAACTAATACTAAGTGAGTCTCAACATGAATCAAACTAATACTAAGTGAGTCTGAACATTAAACCCCTTCTTGTACCTGTTATCCACCCTACAAAAAGTGTTTCAAGCTTTCATCTTTGCTCAGATCCTCCCCGAACCTCGCCCAGAACCTCGCCAGAACCTCAGCCACCTCGCCCAGAACCTCAGCCACCTCGCCCAGATCCTTCCACCTCGCCCAGATACTCCACACATCTCGCTCATATCTCCCCGAACCTCGCCCACAACCTCGCCACAACCTCTCCCACCTCGCCCAGAACCTCACCCAGATACTCCCCAGAACCTCGCATTAAACCCTCTCGCCTAGATCCTCGCCCACCACTCGCCTGACTTCAAGGCTCGCCCAAGACTTCGCCTAGCCCTCGCCCCGGCTCAAGACTCGCCCAACACTCGCCTAGAGCTCGTTGGCATACACGTGTATGGTTAAAAAGTAATCTACATATCAATCTAACGGTTAATATGTTAGAAGTTCATTTTGGTAAAAATCGTGTGCGACGTTTGTTTCTGTAAAGTTGTAGTAGAAATGGGTCATTTTGGTAATTCGCTCTTTGATGAGTGTTTATAGTAGAAAAAAAGAGAGAAGATGAAGAGTAGTGTGGTGGGTCAAGGTTTGTTATACGTTTTTTTTATTAAATTTAAATGCCACGTATACCACTAACCACTTGTCAAACTTTTTACCCGGTTGCCAGTCACCTTATGGGTAGATTGGTACAAAAGTTGAAAGTTCGCTACATTGAGTGGGAAAAAAAAAGTACACGTACTAGAATGAAACACTTTGGAAAGTATGTTGCTATTGTACAGCCAAATAAATTACGTATAAGTTTACTTTTTTTACTTATTTATTTAGTTTGAATTTATAGTTTTACAAGAAACTTTTTATTAGCTACCCGTGATTTATCACGGGTTTATAGGCTAGTACAATATATTTTGAAATTTGGTTCATAGCATCTTTCATTGTTTTGGAGCTCAGAAGTCGGGTGAGTTATAACTAAACATGGCAATCCTCACTATGATAAAAGGTTGGAAATGATTATGTGAAAAACTAAATGATTATGTGAAAAACTAACTCACGGAAGCTTTATAAGTTATGCCAGATTATAAACAAGTTTTGATTTACATAAACATTTTCTAGATAGGCATGATATCATTAAACGTCAAATTGTTTGATTTTTCAGTCATACTACAACAAATTTGTCCTTTCTACACACTTTTTCCTTCATACACTTTTTTCTTCATACTTTATGAACCGTGATTTTTTTTTAATAAAAATATTCACATTTAAAAATGTGAATAATTGTTTCAAAATCTCCATACTTAAAAAGTGTGAAGAATTTCAGTCTCACACTTAAAAGTTAAAAGTGTGATCAAATCATCGCACTTAAAAGTGTGAAGAAATTGTTTAAACCCCTCACACATAAAAAAGTGAAAACTATTTATAAGTCTTTACACATAAAAGTGTGAAAGTATTTGCTACACCCAATTGGTTCACACACATACTACATACTAGCTTGAACTTGTTGATTTTTCACACTTTAAAGTGTGTACATATGCTCTAATAAGTGTGAGTATGTTATTATTTTGTAGCAATTTTTTGCACGCCACGCACTGCCACAAAGAAATATAAACTACAAAATACATCACCACATGTTATATTTTTCAAACATTACCCGAAAGCATAGTTAAAAGATCAACTGTCTGTGATATAAAAAGAATAACCAAGCTTTTAGATTGTACTGTAATAACAATAAAACATACAGTAAAATCGCTCAAGACATAATCTAGATAAAGTTAATCTACTAATGTGATATAACTTGATGTCTCATTTGCTTATGCAAGGAGTCAATTCAATCCCATGATATTTCATACATACATTAATCCAGATGACAAAGCCATCAAACCAACCAAATGGTAACTTTTGTTAATGTCTATATACTTTTATTAACAAAACGATTACAAGGGGTATGACTGTAACGGCGTACAATAGCGTTAATTTGTGTGCGCATATTTATTTGTAGAGAAAGTTTGTAGGTTAAAGCGTAATTAACAATTTAAACAAAATAATTAATAAATTGAATTGCGTTTTATAAGTAAAAATATTTTATAGAACAACGTTACTCGCTTTTAAAGTTTTAAAATAAAGATATAATCATTTCTGTATGTATCCCCTCTATTTTTTGTGCATCTAACTTTTGTCCTTCTATTCTAAATACCAACTTTTAATAACTTTTATTGTGTGTATTTTAATAACTCGTATTATGTATATCATTACGGTGAGATTGTGATGTGACACTACTTCATCCAGTTTTTTTCAATATATACATATTTCATTTAAATTATACTCGTTATATATTAACCACGTATACCCAAAACACCTAGCTCATTCTCCGGTTAATGGTGGATATTTGTGGTTTGTTGTAGATGACTTAGAAGTTAGGTGGGAGAAAGGGAGTTAACCAGGGGTTAAGTGGGAGAATGAGGTGTTTGGAGTATTTGTGATGGACATATAATAGATGTAATATAAGCGAAACATGTTGTTAAACGGAAAGTTATTAAGTCGTGTGTCTCACCGTAATGCTATACACCATAGAAGTTATGAAAGTTTATACATAGACACAAATAAAAGTTATTAAAAATTCGTATATACAATAAAATAAAAATTGATACAGAAAAGAAAATATAATGGTTAGTTAATATACATTTAGAAATTATTATCCTAATAAAAATATATTTGATTTCTGAACTTTAGTGGACATATGCCATGAACGGATATTTGATTTCTGAACTTTAGTGGACATATGCCATGAACGGATCCAGACCAGGATTCTGTTGATCCGAGGAAGAGGAGAAGAAGAAAAAAAAAAAAAGCAAGAGAGGTTTGAGCCCGTTGGGTTTCGAACCAACGACCTACAAGCTAGAGGCAAGGAAAGATAACCACCAGACCAAACCACCCCTTGTCATATTTATCGCTCAATGTTTTATTTAATTTTCAGTTTGAAAATTTACCGGGTCATTAATTGATACATGTGTTCAAGTGTTTAACAAGTAAATGGTTATCCCACGTCCCACGAGATACCAATATCAAGTATTAATAGTTTTCATAAGGATACTGTATTACTCCCTCCGTCCCATATTAAGTGTCCACTTTTATAATGCACAAAGTTTTAGGAGATTCCACCAATTAAACTCTCCACCAATCAAGTATTACTATTACCCACTAAAGTCTAATCTTATTGGTTGAAAGGTACAAGTGGACACTTAATTTGGGACATCCAAAGATTCCATTGTGGACACTTAATATGGGACGGAGGGAGTATATATTTTGCGCTAATATGCTTTATAATCTTGTAGATATACTTTCTTTTTTTCTTTTTTTTTTAAAAAAAAAAGAAAAAAAAAAAGAAAAAAAAAACTAGTAAAAGAAATATATTAGAAATGAAGACTTGAAGAGTATAGAAAGACCATTGTTACAGATTGAAAGATGGCATACAAGAAACAAAGCTTGCATGGAGACTGGATATAACTAGAGTTGTTATTTTGGTTAGCTCGATCCAAATAATGTTACTCAGGTTGGACTATTTAGGTTTTGTAGAAGAAAAACCTTACCCGTACGGTCGTACATGATCTTAATAAGAGTTCAGGTTAACTTGAATAATATTTTTCAACCCATATAGCCTGACCCCAAAAAGCTTATTCGGATTCGGGTAGGGTCTGGTTAGTTGTGTACATGTATTTGTTGACACCCCCGATAACTATCGACCTATATGGTTTTGATTAAAGGATGGTATGTGATTAAGGATATCAATTTCATTGTTAGCATTTGGTATGAATTTTGGGATATGGGTATCACATTATTAATGGGCTCAAAAAACAAAATGCTAACCCGTAACAATTTTAGTGAGCCTCAAAATGTTAGCCCATAATATGCTGTATAGTTAGTCGTAACGGGCTCAAACCCGACTCTAGAATATTCGGTGATCTCCTATTTATGTGTACGATGTATTTGTGTTAATCATCAATCAAAATCAATCATTCAATAATAACATCGATCATGGTATCAGAGAAATAATAATCACGCTCCATTCCTTATTTTTGACAATATTCCCCACCCCGCTCCTCTTCCCTCCTGCTATTACCACCCAAAAACACCTTTGTTGATCCCTGGTATCATAAAGATTCGTGTTGGTGATTGTGCTTTGGTCGTTAATCCACACGTCTGTATTTGTTATTCGTGCTCTAGGTCACGAATCCTCTCAACAAAACTCAAATCGTGTTGGTGGTATGTGCTAGGTCACATATCCACACGAATTATAATTTTCTGCTACTTGTGTCGTGGTCTCCAATACATTGCAACATTCCTATTATTTTCTATGTCCAGTCACAGTCACATTACAAGCCAATCTCCTTCCTCCCAAAAGCCTATCTCCTTCCTCCCAAGCACTAACCAGCCTCACGTTACTATACAAGCCCCTAACCTACAAAACCCTTCACTGTTTACAACCCATATTATTTCCATTAAACTGCCACCAAACGAGATGCCTGGACCCCTAGGTCATATAACTTCATTTAATTACCAGCCCCAACAGCCACATTGTAATTACCAGGCCCCATTATCACGTTTTAATTCCCAAGCCCAACAACCACATATGTTTACAACAGCCCCACAATATCAACCTGGTCCGGTCCACCAATCTGGTCCACCTGGGTTTACGGGTCAGCCTAATATCCAATCAGGTCAGAATGGTATGCCAGGTCTACCAGGGGGTTCTTTTTTTTACCCGGTTCAAAATGGTACGCAAGTTCAGCAAGGGGGTTCGGGGGTTCAGATTGGTCAACCTGGTCAACCAAGTGGCATTGGTCCCGCGGGTCAAGAAACTACTATACCTCATGCTTTCACCACCGGGACTCTTCATGATCACACTACTGGAGCCTGGAATATGGACACAGGTGCGAGCTCACATTTAAATTCTTTAATTAATAGTCTTAGTAACATTTTTAATACGTGCATGTATCCGTCAGTATCGGTCAGTGATTGGCATTTTATTCCTGTCACCAATACGGGTCGTAGCATTTTGCCAACTCCCTCTCGACCACTTTACTTAAATAACGTCCTCATTACCCCTCATATTGTAAAAAATCTAATATTTGTTCGTCAGTTTGTTTGTGACAACAATTGTACTGTTGAATTTGATCCTTTTGGATTTTCTGTTAAAGATTTCATGACACGTCGAGTGCTTCTCCGATGTTATGGCACGGGGGACCTTTATCCTTTCACACCTCCATCTCCTATTCCTCAAGCTCTCCTAGTCAGTCAACATACGTGGCATCAACGTCTTGGACATCCAGGAAGCGAAGTGTTACGTCGTCTAGTTTCAAATAATCTCATTTCCTGTAATAAAGAGAAGCCACCCGTGCTTTGTCATGCCTGCCAGCTTGGCAAACACGTTAGACTTCCATTATCTAGTTCTAATACTGTCGTTAATTCTTGTTTTGACATCATTCACTCGGATGTATGGACTTCACCAATTCCTAGTCTTTCGGGTTTCAAGTATTATGTATTATTCTTGGATCATTATTCGCATTTTGTTTGGGTTTATCCGTTGATAAAAAAATCTGATGTATTATCAAAATTTGTTCTTTTTCGCACATACGTTCACACTGAATTTAAGTGTGAAATCAAATCGTTTCAGTGTGACCATGGCGGTGAATTTGATAACCACACCCTACATAAACTTTTTGCTGACAATGGCATTCAGTTTCGTTTCTCATGCCCTAAGACATCTCAACAAAATGGGAAGTCAGAACGGATGATTCGCACCATCAACAACCTCATTCGAATCCTACTTTTCCAGGCCAACCTTCCACCAACCTTTTGGGTTGAAGCTTTAAACATGGCTATCCATTTAATCAACTTCTTACCTTCCACAACTATTGCCAACGAAATTCCGTATACCCGACTGTTTGGCCAAAACCCGGATTATAGCCTTATACGCATGGTGTGGTCGTTGTAGTATAGTGGATTTACCGAAGAAATACTCTGGCAAGTATTTCCCCGGGTCGTTCTCCCAGCGAAGGTTGAATGGAATCGTGATTTAAGTTTGTGATTCGTGTCGTGAATATGAATAAAAGTGATAATATGGGATAAGATAACTACGTAAAGCAAACAAAATGATAACGTAAAGCTATATAAACCTAAAACGCAATCTATTCTAAAAACGCGCATAAAAACATTTAAAACTACGTAAGTGCGCAAAATAAAACGTGAAAATAGAGCTACACTAATCCTACGTGAATGAAAATGATTTTACTACATTATAAATGTAAAAAGAAAAGAAAAATATTTTTTTCGACTTTTTATTTATTTATTATGAATTAAAAACTGGAATTAAGGAAAGTATGAAAATGCAACAAGTATATAAGAGAATAAATTGTGTAAAACCCTTGAGAAAAATCCCAACGGTGCTACTGGTTTGTGTGTGAGGTGTTGAGACGAATGGATATAGGAAGTCAGGGGTTCGAATCTTACAACCTACTTTTTGCAAAGACTATTTTTATTTTTGAATTTTCTTTTAAAAACTAATTAAGCATAATGAAATGAGCATTTTTATCAAAAAGAACTTTTTATGAAAACATAAATTTAACACAGATTTAGGCAAAAGAAAAAGAACAGTTTGTAAAATCTTTAAAGAAACCAAAGTGAAAACTGAAACTTGAAGGCATAAGCTAATCCTTAGAGTGCAAAAAAAAGCTAAAACTAACTGAGATTATCTTAAACAAGCTAGAGCAAGCCAATAAAAAAAAATTGAACAATCCAACAAGCTCACACAAGCTAAGCTACACAAACTATCAATAAGCAAAAAACTGATAAGAGCTAATACTGCGCAGTCCCAAGGCTGAGTTTCAGACAAGATTTAAGCTTCTAAATAAGCTGTGACAGCAACTATAAGCAAAGTTAAAGAAAGATAAGCTAGCAAACTATAAGGAAACCAAATCTCAGACTGAGAGGAGCTTATATAGAGCTTATAAAACTGATAAGCAAATAAAGGGAACATCTGATTGGGCAGGGGAGTGTGCAGGCCTAAGGCCCTACTAAAAGCTACCTAAAAGTAGGGATGGCAAAAGCACCNTAAGCAAAAACTGATAAGAGCTAATACTGCGCAGTCCCAAGGCTGACTTTCAGACAAGATTTAAGCTTCTAAATAAGCTCTGACAGCAACTATAAGCAAAGTTAAAGAAAGATAAGCTAGCAAACTATAAGGAAACCAAATCTCAGACTGAGAGGAGCTTATATAGAGCTTATAAAACTGATAAGCAAATAAAGGGAACATCTGATTGGGCAGGGGAGTGTGCAGGCCTAAGGCCCTACTAAAAGCTACCTAAAAGTAGGGATGGCAAAAGCACCCGAAACCGACGGGGAAAACTGAAACAAGAACCGGTTGGGTCGGGTTCGGGGGCGGGTTGGCGGGTTTGGATGCGGGTTTGGGTATTGATATAATTTTTTAGCCGGGTACGGGTTCGGGTAATACCCGCCCGATTACCCGTACCTGTACCCGTATCCGCTTACCCGAATCTATATCCGCTTTATTGATATTATAATTAACTAGAATATATATACATTATATATAATTTCTTCCATTATATTTTTTTATATACGTATCTCTATTATATAACATATTTTATTCTGTACATGAATTATCCAAATGGGTCAAATCGTTTGATACGATATTCATTTTCTTTAACTTTAAAAAAATGAATATATTATGGTGTTTTCCTTTATTTTTTCTGTAGATTTTAGTGTGACTTAATATTAATACCGCTATTTTGTCCATATAATATTCAATTGGGGATAACCGAAACCCGCGGGGAAAACCCGAAAAACCGATGGATTTTATAAACGGGTACCCATCGGGTTTTGGGGCGGGTTTGGGTATGGATTTCATAAACGGGTACGGGTTCACTAAAACCCGACCCGTTGCCATCCCTACCTAAAAGCTTACCAAAACTACAAGCTACCTTATGTAACCATCAAATATAAGAAGCTAGCTGCAAGGACTATCTATAAACTGAAAATTAAACATAAACATCAACTAGACAAGTAGAAATTATGCTAAGAAAGAGGGGGTCTGGAGTCTGGACAGGTTATTGTGCAGGAATGCTATAGGGTGAAAGTGGGTCAAAATGAGTTTTGTGCAAAAACCTTTTATGCAGATCTATTCAATAACCTCTATAAACTAGAAATGAATACTAACTAACAACTAAATGCAACAAATTCAGATTATGCAATGAACTAATATTTCAAACAGTTTAAGTTCATGAAATTTGGAAAACTTACTTTAATCCTATAAATCTGAATGAAAATGATTACACACTCTTATAAACTACTGCTAATATCAATTCAAAGCTAAATCAAACCTAGGTTAAGTCCAAAACAAGTTTATTCTATGAGAAATCTACTGTTCCAAACACTCCTATATGCCTAAGCTGTTTGCGATTTTGAAGATTTTTATGCAATTAAAACTAAGCTATAAATGCAAACTAACTAACTGAGCTATTTTAAGCATATGCAAGCTAAATCAAATAGCAAATAAGCACAACATTCAGCTGAAACAGATTATGTAATATTTCTGGTATTTTTGAGTTTTATTGATGAAAATAGAAGCAAACAAGATTACACTAGAATTTTAAACATCTAAAAAGCATATTCAAGCTACAAATAGCAAATAGAAGCAGGAAAATAAGCAAGTGAGCAGTAGGATGAGCAATAAGCAGTTTGAAAAAGCTAAAATAGGAAGTAAAAAGGAGACTTACTGGTACTTATGGCTAGGTAGTAATCAAAGTCTTAGAAGCAGAATTTTATCATGAAAACTCACACAAGCTACAGAGAGAGCTTATATGAGCTTGTACAAACAGTATTAAGAGCTTAAAACAGATTATTCAACTATTTATGAGATTCAAAAGCCTTTGGTAATTAAAACAACAACTGGATTTGATTAAAAATTTGAAGAGTACAAAGCTTGATAATGAAAATACAACTGAAAATAAGCTACGAATTAAGCTAAAGCTAAGCTGAAATTAACTACCCCTAAATTAACCCTACTCCTAATTAGCTAACACCTCAATCCGTGAGTGTGAAGGGGCTTTTATAGCCTGAGGGGAGGAGCTTGGAAGCATCTCGAATCTCTAATCTTGTCCCATGATTATCTTCCAATCATTGATCAATAAATAACAGCCTTAGGATCTTCATTCCACGCGTCACAGACAATAAGAGTACTTAAGATCGCCAGGTTGTCATTCTCTTTGTCAGACGTGTCAGGAATATACCTTGGAATCATATTTGTACGGGTTAATTGTCAGGTGCAAGGTAAAAAATGGGGATGGAGGTTAAACAGTATAAAATTGGCGCTTTTGGTTTTTATTATGGTTGTTTGACCAGAGAATTGGGGAATTTGACTTCTGGGTATAATAGAGGGAGATGGGTCGGGTGGTTGGGAAATGGATATAGGCCGGGTTGGTTGTGGTGGACTTACGTGGAGTGGGCCTTTAGTTTATTTTTGGGTTTGTAATAAAATGTCTAGGAATAATTACAAGGGCCAATTTTGTCAATGTTGTAAAATCAAGGGACCAACCCTGCCAATTTTGAAATGTTCTTCCAAGGGCTATTCGTGACATTTGATGATTCTTTACGGGTTGATTTCGTCATTTTGAGCTCAAGTATGATCCAACTTTGAATAAATTGCTCCCCGGCCTCGGCTTTTCACGCTCTTTCCACAATCCCGTGCTCATTTTGCTGTCTTTTCTTTGATTTTCGTCCGTTTATCAAAATACCCATACCTGCACATTCACAAACGCAAAAACACATTCTTTTGGCATTTAAGGTCGGGTTTTTGGTCATTTTGGTCCGATATTTAGGTATAAAGGTATGTGTAAAATAACACATACCAAAATCCCCCAGACTAAGGTATTGCCGTGTCCTCACGCAATGTAATCACATCACATTCTCGAGATAAATAACTTAGAAACTCTTTCTACTAACTTTGAAGAGTAGCAAGAACGTTCAAAAGAGGTTTCAAAATCATTTATTCCCGAAAATGCCCCATTTACCCATTTTATTCCTTTTACTAACTTTACACTAATATTTTTGTATTTTTCACTTTATTCATATGACGGTATGTTAACTTTCATTATCTTGCGATAATTATTAGGTTCATCGAGTAGAAACACAATTCATAGAATAGTGACCAAAGGGATAAAATTCGTCATCCTTGATTTTTCACAAGTCCCCAAACTAAGCTTATAAACGATATCATAGTCTACTTAGAAATAAGATGCCAACACTACTCATAAAAGTTACTTGTGAAACCTCTCGTTCCCATATGTTAGTGTATCTAGAATTTTTTACTTATGTTGAGAAATGAATTACTTCATGTTTCTTGTTTCGATAACTTTTTAGTCCGATAAAGATACCAAGAATTTCAACGCTAAGTAGTTTGTCATCTTATCTTAAGAAGGTTTTCCTGAAAAATGAGGTCCACATCAAGGATATTGGATACATACATACAAAGACTTTGGAATACATCATAATAGACTTAAGTTGGAGAGTACTTTCACGTGCACCTCATGCGCCCGATCTAGGATCATTCGCATGCACCTCACGCGCTATCAACTTTAGTCTTAACACTTAAGCTCATAATCCATAAATCTCGACATAAATCCTTATTCTTTCTTTTGATTTTTTTCACTTTTTTCATTTTTTGACTTTTCTTGATACTTTTTTCATTAATTTTTTTTCTTTCTTTTTCTTGCCTTAGTAACTTTTCAACTCCGAACCTTCACGGTTTCAATCCAAGACCTTACCGCCTTTAGAAGTAAGGATCCAAGGCCCGATCTCAATCCAGAGTCTTAAAGCACCTTAGCTCTAACGAATACCGGGCTTTAACGGGTAGCTCCGAAACCACATACGTACAACTCAATACAACGAAATACAATTCAATACAACACAATTGGCTTGTATCCTTGATGTGTACCCAATTTTTCAAGCAAAGATTCTCTTAAGAAGATAAAGAACTAAATTTCATCAAAACCAAAATATCTTTAATTATTTATACACAAGATATGGGGTGAAACAAGCTGATGGGAACAAAAGACCACAAGTACCTTCGATGAGCTTTAAAGAGAACCACTACTCCACGTATGGCATCTAACTTCTAAATAAACTCTATCATTTCTCGCTCTTTGCCTTTTTAAAGTTCTCAAATAATGAGACTCGCGAATACTTAGCCGATAATCAAGCTTCGCATATTTAAAGTCAAATACGGAAACTTGCAAACTCTAATAAAAGAATTCGCGTTTTCTAGCTTCTTATGTAAAAGACTAGCGAAAGCTTTTAAGTTGCGCATGTTAAAAGTCAAGTACGGGAGCCGACAAAAGAGTAGCTCCTTGTGTACAAGACTAGCAAAAGCTTTTGTGATCATCATTGGTTAAGGGAACAAGCTAGGGCTCAACACACCCGATCAAGTCAAAATTTTATTCCTACTCTCGCCAACAAGAAAGTCAACACTATGTCAAAACACTTATTCTATTTTTGCATATTTTTCAACTTTTTCACAATATTTTCATCATTTTTCTCTTGAAATTTTTCNTGTTTCAAAGGTAAGGGTAATGCTAACAAAAATCTAGGCCGTTTATTAATTATGCCAAAGATAACGCTAGTCGATAAGATTTGGATATAGGATGAGCAACGAATGATGAAACTCGAGTTGAGACAAAAGAACGAGCACGAGAGTCTTCATTATTCGGGCAAATACTGGACATAAACATCAACAAGCACAAAACACGAGAAATGGAAGAGGTCGCCCCTCCTCACGTCACATTAGAAAAGAAAATAGAAAGAAGATAGAAATGATAAGCATGGGGTGCCTTCCACGAAGCGCTTGTTTTTTTAACGAGTCGTATAGCTTAGACTCGCCCCGAATTTACTTAATCTTGGGGGAGCAAATGAAACGGACACCCGGCATGAGAAATGGAGATGCCGGGGTCAAAGACGGTATCCTTACTCCCGGTGGAGTGGGAAGATGGAGAAATGATGAAATAAATGAAGAAAGGGTGAAACACACGGATGGTAAAAGCATAAACATCATCAGAATCATGGATGGGTTAGGTGGGTAAAATAGTAAGCACCGGATCATCATGATCAAAAATCTCGTCCACCAATCCAAAAATAACGACATCCGTACCGGATTCAAAATCAACATCGGGTGGTTTCGCGGGCGGACGAGAAGATGGAAAATCAAAGAGAAATGAGTCGGAATCGGGAATCAAGTCATCATCATTAATAAGCATATCATTCTCGTCATTCTCAATACCCGGTGGTATCGAATCATCCGAAGCAAGAAATCGATCGACAACCTCTAGAAGAGGGTCACGTGACGGATTATCGGAAATAGGTAAAGAGTCGATCTCAAAATTAAAGCACTCGTAATCCGGAAGAGAGAACTCAGCATGAATAGTGGGATTGCCACTACTCGTCTCTTCGAATCGAAAAATTTCAAGCTCGGGTAAAAAGTCGCTATCCATAACGGGGATAGGAAATGAAATCGGAGGATCATTTAATTCCTCGATTTTAGAAATGAGATGATAGACGTTAGATAATTTCTCACGAAGAGCTTTATCTTGGATTTCAGTATCAGTATCTTCATCATTCTCTTCTTCTAAGCTGACGAGCTCAAAAGGTAAATCCTCCACATAATCGATGTCTCCACAAGATATAGAATCGTCATCGTCAGAATCGGAGAACATCTCAACATTATCAGTCGAATTAATAATTGGAGGTAAACCACATTCCTCAGCCGTATCAAAGGTAAATTTTTCAAAATCGGGTAAAGATTCCTTGAGCTTGGGCTCTAAAGGATCTGCCGGCGTAACAATCTCATCAACCTCAGTCGAAATAGAATCGTCAACAAGAGAAGTATCAATTTTTTCCACAACGGAATCACTTCCCTCAACCGGTGTGAGAGAAGGATGGGAAGAGTCGGGATTATCAAGATTATCATTATCAACAATTTCAGAATCACCATTAGAAATTTCCCCGGACTCACTTGGGATTGGGACGAGGTTCTCAACACTAGACTTATTGAATTCGTCCGATTCCATTGCCGGAATAGTGTTTAGATGCTCGTCCCCCATTTTTAGAGAGTCCTCGGGTTCTACGGGAGGAAAGAATGGTGCTATTTGAGGGAAAAGGTTGATCGTAATAATTTCCTCATCATCGTCGTCGGAATCATAGTAAATAAAGGACTTATAAGGATTAGACGCTCTCTCCTCGGCCTCGGCTTTTCACGCTCTTTCCCCAATCCCGTGCTCATTTTGCTGTCTTTTCTTTGATTTTCGTCCGTTTATCAAAATACCCATACCTGCACATTTACAAACGCAAAAACACATTCTTTTGGCATTTAAGGTCGGGTTTTTGGTCATTTTGGTCCGATATTTAGGTATAAAGGTATGTGTAAAATAACACATACCAACGCACCTTTGGTTGCTTATGTTACCCCCATTTATATCCTAATCACAAACTTGAACCACGCTCCACACCCTCCATCTACTTGGGACAAGCTTCTAATCATCGTGGGTATCGTTGCCTTGACTTAAACACCAATAAAATAATCATTTCTCGCCATGTAACCTTTGATGAAACTGTTTTTCTAGATGGCACCCTTAAACCACATCGGCACCCAAATACAGTTTCTTGGATGACTCACCTGATATAAATCCTCCATTCTTTCCATCCGCCCCCGTTGTGCAACCCACTGTGCCTCAACCCACAAACGAGCCAACAACACCAATTCCCATCAGTCCTAATACAGCTCAACATCACACAACCGATGACCCATTACCTTCCTCATCACCACCCGCCGCCTAACAACAGACACCAAATACATCACCACCCGCGCACCAACACCAACATATTATCCCAAATCATCCTAATAACCCAAACCCTGTCTCAACTCATTCCATGGTCACACGATTTCGTGTCGGGACTAATCGTCCGACTGAGCATCTCAATATGCATGTGTCTTCGGTTTCACCATTACCAAAAACCTATCGTGATGCGTTTACTGATCCAAATTGGAAAAATGCTATGCATGATGAATGCACTGCACTTATTAAGAACGGAACTTGGACTCTTGTGCCAAGGCCCACGGACACCAACATTATTCGCTCTATGTGGCTTTTTCGCCATAAGTACTTGGCTGATGGCACTCTGTAACACCCCCAAAAGTTGTCAATAACAGCGGAAGACTTAATAATGACAGCGGAAGACTTTCGAGGTATTACTTCAAGGATATTTGTTACAATCATAGAAAACGACACAAAAGTGACGCTTTATGTAATACCTAAAATCTGAAACTCTATAAAATGACCAAAATACCCCTCATAATTAAAACTTTAATAAAAGCTTATGTAATTATGGTTAAATCAAAAATAATTATACAAAAACCTTATAAAACTTATGAAATGATGAAAATGGACAAAATGAAAATTCTAAACCATATGTACATACTTTCTTAAGACTAGAAATAGTCCTAAATCAATTAAATAAATTGTACAATATATATTATATTTTTAAACTAAGTAAATAATGGATAAATATGGAAATTATGTACAAAATTAATTTGAAAATCACCTAGGCCGAATTTCTTTGAAGTCCAGCCCCTAGACTCGACCATATCCTCTATTAAATAGCAACATATCATGCCATTGACCAAATCATATAAAAAACAATCAAGAAAATTATAAAAACCCTAGCCAAAACTCTCTAAAATTCACCATCATCCCAAACGAATTTTCTGAAGCAATTACATATTTTTACTGGGTCCTTTGAGGTCATAAGAAGCTTA
>LBNU01037867.1:18598-48140 GCA_014162995.1 Artemisia annua | reverse complement strand
ACCACACTATTGATAGCTTTTGGATTATTAGGAGCTCTGGCATCTTACGACTTAGCATTTATTATTGTTCTCATTTTTGTAACCTTGTATTTCAGATTATTCCTTTGTAACCTTTGAAATTCTTTTGTATTACTTATGTTGTATGTCTGTATACGCTTTGATATGTCACCATAATGTGGCACTTTAGCCCTTGTCGGGTTGGGGTGTTACACTTTAAGTTTAATTTATTCAAAATACCAAATATAAAGGTGTTTCATGATTTAACAACAAATTGATTTGAAATGTATCAAAACATTTATTTTAGCCCATGCCGAGTTACAAGCCCACTCCGTGCCTTCAAGATCCTTCATGCTTAACTCCTGAGATAAACATGCTAAAAGTCAACAAAAGTTGAGTGATATTCATAGGTTTGAAAATTAAACAGTTGAACACAAGATATAATCATTTATTGCAAATGTATGAAATCAAACAAGTTGAAAACAGTTCATATCCGTTATTGCATTAAGCTCATGACACGCAACGATTTAACAGCCAATCATATTTAATAATATGACGCAACATAATAATATGCCCCCAAGATAGGTTTTTGTCAGTTACCTATGTCATCAAAATAATGTGCATTTGGTGGTTTTCTCCAACGACCAAACGGGGATTGTCAATCCCTAATAGATCTATCCACAGTTATTTATGTTCACTCAACAAGTGATTAAGGTTCATGATCGAGGGACTTTTGACAATAGCTACTTAAGCAATAATAACGGTCAGCCGGTATATCAATACCAATAAAAGACTTGTGTTCGGTTTTAAGCATGTATCTCCCCACATAAAACAGTTAAAAGTGGGCTATGAACTCACCTCAGTAGTACAGTAGTAGTGGTATCGTAATCTCAATGATGCAAGGCAACGGCTTCACACACAACTTAAAAGATATGCCAAGTTTTAGTTTGATAGTCTAAGTCCAGTTTTATCGCGAATATTAGTCATTCAATTGTGAACAAAACTCGTGTTTGTTTAAATGCCTTAAGTTCAAGAACAAAGTTATATACATATAACTTGTGAGTACAATGATCGATGTGTGATGGAAAATCATCGTGAATAAGTCAAAGCGTGTAGACGATAAGTTACGATAAAAGTTCAAGGGAATAACGAATAATGTAACGTTAAGTATTAATAATAACGCGAGTTTATAAAACGTACGTACCGTTTTTGTACAAGTTTTATATTAAGTATATATTTATATAAAACACAAATTTTAATTTATAAAGGAAATGTCACAGAAAAGTCCTTTAAGTTTCCAGAATTTACATTTTTAACCCTAATGGTCTAACTTTAACGCCGTTAGTCCAAAGTTAATGATCGTTACATTTTAAGTCCAAATAATATTAACTTTTACATTTAATAACTCCAAGTTTCAATATTAACAGTTTATGACCCAGAGGAATCAGTTTTGACCATAAGTTTCCAAAGTTTATACTTTTAGTCCCTCGGTTATAAAATTTTGCAAAGTTAGTCCAAAAGTTACCAAATTAAAAGTTTAACATTTCCATTTTTTTAATTAAGCTCAGAATAGTCCAAATAGCTTATTTCAACCGCTTATTTCCTTAAAATTACTAGTTTTCATTAAATGAGCTTTAACGAGCCAAAACTAAGGCCAGTTAACATTTCGTGATCCATTGGGTTTACGAGGGGTTTGGGATTGGTCTTGGACTTGTTTTAGGGTTCTAAAAACATCACAATTGAGCTTGTATGACCAGCTTATCTATTAAGCTTAAAAACAGCTTAACGGGCTAATAAGCCTTTTTGTTATTTTATAAAAGTTTTAGAAAAACTGATTTTTTGTACGTTTCGTTTAGTCTTAGAAAACAACTTATTCGAGCTTATTAAGTAGAACCAAAAACGTTTCCTGGTTGCTAGCAGGGTGGTCAATGAGTTCAAGCCTTAAAGTGATTGTGGTATGTGTCTAGATTTAGAAATACACGACCAAAGTAAACGTACAAAAGTCATTCTGAAAACATTAAGTTTTATGAAAATATTCTAAGTGTTGGGTTTTATGACCAAGTAGCCAAGTGACTGCCTAAACGTGACCAAATAATGATTTATACATTTATATTAGGGTCGAAACAAAGTAGAAACTAATTGTCGGTATAGTGTACATATTATACGAGCAAAAATAGTTATATGTTATTAATCTCGTTTACTAAATAATTAGCCAAAGTAAACGTGACAAATCAGTTTTTGTAATATATCAAAGTTTATCAAATTTTTACTAAGTATAGAGAATAAATACCCAAGTGTCCAAGATCACTTCTA
The DNA here is from genome assembly GCA_014162995.1 of Artemisia annua. Classification (NCBI taxonomy): domain Eukaryota; kingdom Viridiplantae; phylum Streptophyta; class Magnoliopsida; order Asterales; family Asteraceae; genus Artemisia; species Artemisia annua. Next base: position 45,830 of record LBNU01037867.1, on the reverse strand, counting down.
AATGTGTCAAATTCATTAAGTAAACGTTATTGTTTGGTACGAAACTTTGTGGTTCTCGTTTATTAGCTTAGTGAACATTAGGAATGTTGAATAAAATGTATGTGTTATGTTCGAGTATCACGAAATAAAAGGACAAAGAAAACGTGCCAATATTTAAATAATGAAATGAAAAATAGGAAAGGATTTCAAGTAATCTCACCTCACCTCTAGGGGTGGGGTACAAACGTTCGTAGAGGTCGAGCTGGGGAAAATGGTGATTGTAGCTTGATACACGACCCACCAAGGATCTAGGATGAGCAAAGCTTGGACACTAAACTTGATTCGAACCCTTCGAATTATTGGCAAACAGTTTATCCCATTTCGACACTGTAATCTTCACGTATATGAGTTTTTGGTGCGTTTGTGTGTGTGTTATCAACTGGGATTGCATGAGTGAGTCTTATAGTGAGTTTATTGAGTGTAAGTACTGCCATGTTCACGTGAGATGGGGTGGGGGATTGAATCGAGTGCATGTCCACCTCTTCCTTTGTCCAATCGAGTTCATACAAGCAAGGGGACGTGTAAGATCATTTCTGTCATTCTCTGACACTTCTTACAACTGACATGAAGTGTTGGGTTGGTTTTTAGTCATAGGGGAGCGTGGGAGGTTGTTTTGGAATCATGTGACACGTTCTACCCAACTTTTCTAATGTGTGTTTGAGTCTTCAAAAGGTCTCTGTTAAACATAGTAAATGTGCGAGACATTTGATGAAGTTTGTCATTCTTGAATCCTTGCAACAAGGTCAATCGAGTGGTGTAAAAATATGTCCATGTTGTGTGTCGAATTCCATAGAAATCGGGGTCTTTTGTGGCCTTGGTCGCGACTGGAATACAAAGGAAAAGAAAAAATAAAAAGGAAATACAATGGGCTGGTTTTTGGCCTGGTGGGCTTGGTTTTTGTGGATCAGGCCCAAGTAACAAAAAAAAGAAAAGAAAGAAATATAAATGAGTCCGTTTGGTTGCAATTGGGTTTAATTTAGGCCCAATGGGTCCTGTGGGCCCACGTAGCAAGTTTTGTGAGTCGAGTTTCGTTCCAATAATATTAGTGAGCAATCTCGGGAACTTTCGTAGGCTCCGGAATTATATAAATAGTGTACGGTAAATAAACGAAACATATATTTATAAAAATAATACGTTTTAAAATATATTCGCGATATTAGACTATCATGGTTTGTGTGTAAGCATCGTTCCTAGGAAAATGATCAATCACAAATATCACAGTGATTCACGTATTACGTCATGCATAAAAAAAATTTATTACTCGTAAAAACGGTATTTAAATAACGCAATACCTTTTATTTATATTTAATTTATTTTACTAATCGTATGAGAAAATTACGAGATGCTATAGTACATACCCCTTACAGTGAATTCCGTCCCGGANTAAAATATATTCGCGATATTAGACTATCATGGTTTGTGTGTAAGCATCGTTCCTAGGAAAATGATCAATCACAAATATCACAGTGATTCACGTATTACGTCATGCATAAAAAAAATTTATTACTCGTAAAAACGGTATTTAAATAACGCAATACCTTTTATTTATATTTAATTTATTTTACTAATCGTATGAGAAAATTACGAGATGCTATAGTACATACCCCTTACAGTGAATTCCGTCCCGGAATTTCAGTTTAAGATAGTTGCCAAGGATGTCTATGAAAAGAGATGTGGGTACTTGGTGCGAATCTAATCCTCGCGCTCCCAAGTGTACTCCGGTCCTTGCTTGGAGTCCCAACGAACTTTTATAATAGGGATACGGTTTTGCTTAAGCTGTTTGATTTCCCTATCCATGATTTCCACCGGTTCCTCGGTGAAAATGAGTTTGTCATCGAGTCGTAACTCTTTCAACGGAAAAATAAGAGATTTATCTGATAAGCACTTCTTGAGGTTTGACACATGAAAAGTGTCGTGAACACGACTAAGCTCTTCCGGTAGTTCGAGCTTATATGCCACGGGTCCTATCCTTTCTAGGATTTTGAATGGACCGATGTATCTGGGGCTTAACTTTCCCCGTTTTCCGAATCGTATCATTCCTTTCCATGGTGATACTTTTAACATAACCCTATCTCCGATCTGAAAATCCATAGGTTTCCGCTTTAGGTCGGCGTAACTTTCCTGTCGGTCTTTAGCAGCTTGTAAGCGTTGTTTGATTTTGATAACTTTCTCGGTAGTCTCATGAACTAGATCTGGTCCAGTGAGTTGTACTTCTCCAACTTCTGCCCAACAAACGGGCGATCTACATTTTCTACCATAAAGTGCTTCGAACAGTGCCGCCTTAATGCTGGCATGATAACTGTTGTTGTATGAGAACTCAGCCAAAGGCAAGTGTTTGTCCCAACCTTTTCCAAAGTCAATGACACATGCTCGGAGCATGTCCTCTAAGGTTTGGATTGTTCTCTCACTTTGCCCATTGGTTTGAGGGTGATATGCTGTGCACATATCCAACTTCGTTCCTAAGGCTTTTTGTAAAGACTTCCAAAAATGAGATGTGAAACGACTATCACGATCTGATATGATTGAAATCGGCACTCCATGCCGTGAAACTATTTCCTTTAGGTAAAACTGAGCAAGCGTGTTCATTTCACCAGTTTCCTTAATTGGTAGGAAATGAGCGGATTTTGTGAGACGATCAACGATAACCCATATCGTGTCAAATCCGGTTGCGGTTTTAGGAAGTTTGGTAATGAAGTCCATAGTAATACGTTCCCATTTCCACATTGGGAGTTCAGGTTGTACAAGTAGTCCTGACGGTTTATGATATTCCGCCTTTACTCTCGAACATGTTAGACATTTACTGACATATTCAGCGATGTCGGTCTTCATGTTCGGCCACCAATAGAGTTTCTTTAGATTTTGGTACATCTTGTCGGAACCCGGGTGAATGGAGTATTTTGACTTGTGAGACTCACATGATGAGGTCACGAATACCTCCAAAGGGCGGGACCCAACTTCTATCCTTAAAACAAAGCATTTCATCAGATCCTTTCACGAAACCGTTATTGTTTTCAGGCATACCATAAATCCTTTCCTTTGGTCTATTTTCCTCTTTAAGAGCTTCGCTTTGAGCGGCGAGGATTTGTGATTGAAGGGGTGAACAAATAGTCATTCCTAATGATTTAACCCTGAGAGGTTTCAATCGTTCTTTCTGGCTCAACGCGTCTGCTACTACATTGGCCTTTCCGGGATGATAGTGAATTTCACAATCATAATCACTGAGTAGCTCCAACCAATGGCGTTGTCTCATGTTCAATTCCTTTTGGTCTAAAATATGTTGAAGACTTTTGTGGTCAGTGAACACGGTACATCTAGTGCCATATAAGTAGTGTCTCCACAACTTAAGAGCAAACACTACCGCTCCTAATTCCAAGTCATGAGTGGTGTAGTTTTCCTCATGTTTCTTCAATTGTCGTGAGGCATAGGCTATCACTTTGCTTCTTTGCATTAAGACTGCTCCTAATCCGTGATATGAAGCGTCACAAAACACTATGAAGTCTTCACTTCCTTCAGGTAGTGCTAATATCGGTGCTTCACAAAGTTTCCATTTTAGTAGTTGGAAGGCTAATTCTTCCTTCTCTCCCCAGATATATTTCTCGTTTTTCTGGGTTAACTTGGTTAAAGGTTTTGAAATCTTGGAAAAACCTTCGATGAACCGTTGGTAGTAACCCGCAAGACCTAAAAATTGGCGTATCTCCATGGGATTCGTAGGAGATGCCCAACCTTTAACGGCCTCTATCTTTGCAGGGTCTACATGAATACCTTGACTATTGATGACGTGTCCTAGAAATTGTACGGTGCGAATCCAAAAGTCGCATTTCAAGAACTTAGCATACAACTCTTCTTTCTTGAGTAGTTCTAGGATAATCTTCAAGTGTTCGGCATGTTCTTCTTCGCTACGTGAGTAGATCTGAATGTCGTCGATGAACACTATCACAAACTTATCTAAATATGGCTTACATACTCGATTCATCAAGTCCATGAAAACTGCTGGTGCGTTTGTTAGACCAAATGGCATCACTTGAAATTCGTAATGTCCATAGCGTGTTCTGAATGCAGTTTTGGGAATATCCTCTTCCCGAACTCTTAGTTGATGATATCCCGACCTTAAATCAATTTTCGAGTACACACTCGATCCTTGTAATTGATCAAATAGGTCGTCGATTCTGGGTAAGGGGTACCGATTCTTTACCGTAAGTTTGTTTAATTCTTGGTAATCGATGCACATTCGGAAGGATCCATCCTTCTTTTTAACGAATAATACCGGGGCTTCCTAGGGTGATGAGCGTGGTCGAATAAAACCTTTATCGGACAACTCTTTTAATTGCTCCGATAGTTCGTTCATTTCAGATGGTGCCAACCTATAAGGTGCTCTAGCCACTGGTGCTGCTCCAGGCACTAGTTCAATCTGAAATTCTAGTTGACAGGTTGGTGGAAGACCGGGTAAATCTTCGGGAAATACTTCCGGAAAATCCTTAACAATAGGAACATTTTCAAGTTGTTTTTCTGTCGACTTTTCTTCCGTTACATGAATCATGAACACTTGGCATCCCTTATTCAAGTGTTTTACTACTCTAGCGTATGAAATGGTCCCATAGCGAGTTTTACCTTTTTCCCCATGGACAATGAGAGTTTCATCCTCGAGTGGGATGTGAACAGCTTTTTCGTCACAGTGAATTCTAGCACGATGTTTTGATAACCAATCCATGCCGATGTGGCGTCAAAACTTCCAAGTTCTACAGGCATTAGATCGATAGGAAAAGGTGTTTCTAATAGAGTTAGGGTACAATCTTTCATAACGGTGTTGGTGCCGATTAGATTCCCATTAGCCATTTCGATTTCGTAAGTGGTGTTTAGGTTAGAGGGAGTAATATCAAGTAAAGGTGCAAAAGTATCTAACACAAAACTTTTATCTGCGCCTGAATCAAACAATACTCTAGCATTATGGTGATTTAGTAAGAACGTACCGGTGACAACGTCAGATGCATTGCCGTCTCCGAGTACATACGCTCTAGCTCGAGCACTGTTTTGTCCGTTTCCTTTCGGGTAGTTGCTTCTGATGTGTCCTATCTCTCCACATCCATAGCAAGTAGGTGTCACAGGCAGTGAGGTGCTTCCCGTAGCAGGGCTTCTACAGTTCTTAGCCATATGACCAACTTTTTGACATTTGTAGCACTTGATGGTGCAAGTACCATCGTGGTGAAGCTTGCATCGGTTACATTGTGGTTTGGAACCGTTGTAACCCTTGCTTTCTATAGCAGCAAATGCCTTGTTGTTTTCTTGCCTTCGGTGAGTGTTGCGGTCTTTGTGGTACTGGTTGTTGTTGCGATTGTTGTTGTTGTGATTGTTGTTGTTGCGGTGGTGGCTACTATTGCCTTGATAATTGTTGCTGATGTGATGGGTGGTTCTTTTGTCGTCCAGCTTCCTCTCGAGCTCATTGCACTTCACTTCCCGATCCAATAGCTTCTGAGCTAGTTCTATAGCGGCTTTCAAGGATGCAGGGTTGGATGAAGTACCATTTCCTTCTATACTCTGGGGAAGTCCTTTGATATACTTTTCCAGAGTCTTTTCAAGGTCCGGTACCATGGATGGGCATAGTACCTTGAGTTCTTGGAACCTTCGGTTGTAGGTCCTTAGGTCAACTCCGTTTACTACTAACTCATGGAATTCATCTTCCAGCTTCCTTAACTCTGAACGAGGACAGTATTTTCTTAATATCTTGGTCTTAAATTCAGCCCAGGAGAGCTGATATGCTACTGTTGTTCCTACAGTTTGCACAGTAGTATTCCACCAAGACAGAGCATCTTGCATTAGGGTTCCTGTCGCAAAGGTAACCTTATCGTTCTCAATGCAGCCACTTCTTTGGAACACAGTTTCACTTCGCTCAAACCGGTGAGCTAGCTTAGTTACTCCTTCAGTTCCCTTGAAGTATGTCGGTTGACATGCCATTAAGTCCTTGTAGGTACATCGGCGTGCTGCAGGTGCTGCTTGCACGCTAGCGTCTCTATTACGGGCTTGTGCTGCGGCTTGTTCAACTAGAACCGCATTGACACCATTTGCGATAGCTTGTTGGATTGCTTCAGGTGTCATTGTTGCTGCAGCTGCAGGTGCAGGCGGTGCAGTTGCGGTTGCTTTCCTTGGTCGGGCCATGCTTCTATTAACAACGAAGAAAGCATATATTTAGAAATTGCTAAGGACCAAGTTAGCATACTTCGAGAAACAAGAATAGATTATAGTTATATTAGCAATTTATGTTTTACTAGGCAGTATCTATAACGCATGTGAGGATATGATCAAACATGGAATTCATAAATCATTGTCTTTTGCAATACATCACTTATTAATGCTTGTATGACTTGTTTCACAGAACATTAAATACAAGTTTCTTTATTAATGTGATGTTGGATATGCTAGTTTTTGACAAGTCTCCTGATTTATGGCTTTCCTTGTGCATCATCCATGCGGCGTTGGAGCTCTTGGATCATGGTAGACATGTTCTCAATGGTTTGATCCCTAGCTGCTTCTCTTGCCTGGGATTCCTGGATGGCACGTCTGAGTGCTATGTTCTGAGCGCTGATCCTGCCAAGTTCACGATCCATGGATGCCATTATCGTGTCCAATGTAGTGCTGGCTGAACACAATAGTCCTATGAATTCCATTGACTCTTCAAACTGTGTACTCAGCTGTTCGATCATATTTTCCATTGCTAATTGACCGATTACCAGTTTTTCAACCTCACTTGCCAGGATTTCCACATGCTCGTTTGGGAAGTTGTTAATTATAGTGGCAATGGCATCAAGCCTATCCTCATGTCGGACTAGCCTACTTGCCAACAATGGAACGGTGTGATGGACGGGTTCTCCAGTAATCGGAATAATTCGGGATGTAGCATGGTAAGAACTTTCCCCAAGTTCTCTAGCAGTCGGGGCACCCTCTTGAGATCGCCAATAGTGCAGGATTGGTAATAAGAAAGACCATTTACGAGCATCCACTCGCTTACGGTTCCTTCGGTTTCTACCTGTTTTATTTCGGGTACAAGGAGCTGATACTGATGGACGCACATGATAGGTCCTTCAGCGGGATGGCATAGGAGCACTATGAGACATTTTTGGTGGAGGTATTGGTTGTGGATCGGTGGATGTCAGAGGTACTGTGGTGGTCTGCTGATAGAAGATAGCAGGTAGCACAGCTGGTGGTGGAGTACTTAGTTCTTCCGGAACAGTACCCTTAAGAGTTTCCTTTTCTTTGGAACACTGAGGAACCTTTCCAGCAGAGGCTGGTTCATAAGGCTGATGCTACCTAATTTGCCTATTTCTGCGAATAGGACCAGGTGCTGTTTGAGGAGAAGCCTCCGAGTCAGATGATATGTCAATTGGGTTGGGGTTGGAAGTCATGGTACTGTAATAATCCCGATTAGTAAATACAAGTCATTAGCATAATCATAAACATGATAACATTACAAGAAGTCATATGAAAAGTAACATTTCTACCAGATGTTTGGAAATGCGTAGGCACGGAGGGCATAAGGTGATATTTTGTAAAGTTTAGGCATGTAAACCGGCACGGACTTAAATAAATGTTTTAAATATAGTTCAAATAAACTTGTTGTTATCTTATGGAACATCTTGATGTCATGAATATTCGGTATTTTGAATAAAACTAAACTTTAATAAGTCACTTTGTGTCGTTTTCTATGATTGTGACAAAGATCCTTGAAGTAATACCCCGAAAGTCTTTCGTTGTCATTATTAAGTCTTCCGCTGTTATTGACAACTTTTGGGGGTGTTACACACTCTTAGTCGCTACAAGGCTCGTCTTGTGGCGAATGGTAGTAATCAATTGGAGGGGGTTGATGTAGATGAGACATTTAGTCCGGTGGTTAAACCGGGCACTATTCGAACTGTTCTGAGTTTAGCTACTTCTCGACATTGGCCAATTCATCAGCTTGATGTCAAGAATGCTTTCTTACTTGGTGACTTATCTGAGACAGTTTATATGCACCAGCCTCCGGGGTTTCGGGATCCAGTGCATCCGGATTATGTGTGTTTATTGCAGCGCTCTCTGTATGCGCTCAAGCAGGCCCCTAGAGCATGGTTTCAACGATTTGCATCCTATATCATTCGGGTTGGGTTTTCTCATAGTCGTTGTGACTCATCTTTATTTATATACAGACAGGGGACGGATACTGCTTACTTATTATTATATGTTGATGATATTGTTCTCACTGCTTCCTCTGAGAATTTGTTACAGCAGATTATTGGATCCTTACATCAGGAGTTTGCTATGACAGATCTGGGTCCACTTAATTATTTTCTGGGTATCTCTGTTACACATGATTCTTCGGGATTGTTTTTATCTCAGAAGAAATATGCTATTGAGGTCTTGGAGAAAGCACATATGGTTAGTTGTAATCCAAGTCGGACTCCTGTTGACACTGAGTCTAAACTGGGGGATGATGGTGATCCTGTATCTGATCCTACGTTATATCGGAGTCTTGCAGGTTCTCTTCAATATCTCACCTTTACCCGCCCAGATATATGTTATGCAGTTCAGCAGGTTTGCCTTCATATGCATGACCCTCGAGAGCCCCATTTCTCGGCTCTCAAATGGATTTTGCGGTATGTTTTTTCCCGACACGTGTTGTATTTGGTTGGAACAAATGTTGTGTGAAGCTATATTTGTAGTTGTCGTACGACGTCNTATCTGAGACAGTTTATATGCACCAGCCTCCGGGGTTTCGGGATCCAGTGCATCCGGATTATGTGTGTTTATTGCAGCGCTCTCTGTATGCGCTCAAGCAGGCCCCTAGAGCATGGTTTCAACGATTTGCATCCTATATCATTCGGGTTGGGTTTTCTCATAGTCGTTGTGACTCATCTTTATTTATATACAGACAGGGGACGGATACTGCTTACTTATTATTATATGTTGATGATATTGTTCTCACTGCTTCCTCTGAGAATTTGTTACAGCAGATTATTGGATCCTTACATCAGGAGTTTGCTATGACAGATCTGGGTCCACTTAATTATTTTCTGGGTATCTCTGTTACACATGATTCTTCGGGATTGTTTTTATCTCAGAAGAAATATGCTATTGAGGTCTTGGAGAAAGCACATATGGTTAGTTGTAATCCAAGTCGGACTCCTGTTGACACTGAGTCTAAACTGGGGGATGATGGTGATCCTGTATCTGATCCTACGTTATATCGGAGTCTTGCAGGTTCTCTTCAATATCTCACCTTTACCCGCCCAGATATATGTTATGCAGTTCAGCAGGTTTGCCTTCATATGCATGACCCTCGAGAGCCCCATTTCTCGGCTCTCAAATGGATTTTGCGGTATGTTCGGGGTACACTAGACTATGGGTTACAGTTGTTTGCATCTTCCACTACATCCTTGGTTGCTTATTCGGATGCAGATTGGGCAATTCAATTTATTAATTATTTTGTTTAAAATAAAAGGCAATTCAATTTATTAATTATTTTGTTTAAATTTGGTTGTCCAACCACTAGAAGATCGACTTCTGGGTATTGTGTATTTCTTGACAACAACTTACTCTCGTGGTCCTCTAAGCGTCAACCGACGCTTTCTCGCTCTAGTGCAGAGGCAGAGTATCGTGGTGTTGCCAACGCTGTTGCTGAAACTTGTTGGTTACGGAATTTACTTCGTGAGCTGCACACACCTTTGTCTTCCGCTACGCTTGTCTACTGTGATAATGTTAGTGCTGTTTATTTATCTTGTAATCCGGTTCAGCATCAGCGTACGAAGCACATTGAGATTGATATTCATTTTGTTAGAGATTTGGTTGCTGCTGGTCAAGTTCGGGTGCTTCATGTTCCTTCTCGATATCAATATGCTGTCATCTTCACCAAAGGCTTGTCATCAGCACTGTTTGAAGAATTTCGTACCAGCCTGAGCGTTCGTTGTCCTCCCGCTCCGACTGCGGGGGAGTGTTAGCCCATAATATGTTGTATAGTTAGTTGTAACGGGCTCAAGCCCGACTCTAGAATATTCGGTGATCTCCTATTTATGTGGACGATGTATTTGTGTTAATCATCAATCAAAATCAATCATTCAATAATAACATCGGTCACAAAATAGGACAAATAAAATAAAGATGATAAGAAAAATGTTGTCATATAATCCTAAAACATATCAAGCTAATACAGGGAGAAAAATTTTATAAAGGATTGGCGTTTCTAAAACTACGGATTGACCTAAATTTGGTAATAAAGTGATAAAACCTTCATTTTAAACGTTTTCAACTGTGTTAACAATGATTATATATTACCAGCACAAGTAGTAAAACGAACCTATTTATAAATCATGTTACTAGAGAAGTACCCTTATCCGGTGCGAGTGGGAATAAATTGCAAAAAGCAATGTAGGATATTTTAACTCGGGTTAAAGGCTGGTGATTTTGATGGGATGGTGCAACACGAGCTCGGAAGTCGGGTGAGTTGTTATAACTAAACATGGCAATCCTCACTATGATAAAAGATTGGAAATGATTATGTGAAAAACTAAATGATTATGTGAAAAACTAACTCACGGAAGCTTTATAAGTTATGCCAGATTATAAACAAGTTTTGATTTACATAAACATTTTCTAGATAGGCATGCAATCATTAAACGTCAAATTGTTCGATTTTTTAGTCATACTATATTTCACTACAACAAATTTGTTATTTTTACACGCCTTTTTTTTCATACTTTATGAAACGTGATTTTTTTTTAATAAAAAAATATTCACTCTTTTCGCACTTAAGAATGTGAATAATTGTTTCAAAATCTTCACACTTAAAAAATGTAAAAAATGTCAATCTCAAACTTAAAAGTTAAAAGTGTGAAAAATTATTTGAAAATCAAAATCGTCATACTTAAAAGTGTGATAATTGTTTTAAATCCCTCACACTTGAAAATGTGAAAACTATTTATAAATCTTTACACATAAAAGTGTGAAAGTATTTGCTACACCCAATTAGTTCACCCCCATACTAGATACTGGTGTGAACTTGTTGGTTCTTCCCACTTTAAAGTGTGTACATATACTCTAATAAGTGTGAGTATGCTATTATTTTGTAGCAGTTTTTTGCACGCCACACGATGCCACAAAGAATATAAGCTACAAAATACATCACGACATGTTACCTATTTGTATTATGCACTTTGTGCTAATATGCTTTATAATCTTGTAGATATACTTTTTATTATTATATATTTTATTTTAATTTGTTGTTTTATTAACTAGACGAATTTCTGTTTACAAACAACGAGGCCCGGAGAATCCTATAAGTTGAGTGATGAGTGCGGTTGTTTTGTGCCATTATAAGTTCTGAGTTATGAAGTAAAAAACTGACGTTACAACACTTTTTGCTATAACAAAAGCCTATAACTCGAGACTGCACGAGTCTTCAATGATTGTTATATCAATTCCACATTCCCGATATACACCTACCAATTCCGCATTCTCGATATACACCTACCAAACAGACCCTAATTATTTCATTGACGTTTGTTCTGAGGGGTGTGTTTAGGAATGGATTTAGTTTCTTAAAATTCCATTTGGTAAAGTGATTTGGGTATTAGAAATTGAAATTGATTTCATAAAATAAGTTACGAACTAGTATTATTGGAAAACATATACTAAATATTACTAATACTTTTCAAACATGTACTAAATCTTATTCCTATTCTCAACATATTAACTAAACAAACGCACCCTCATTGTATAAGTGTTTAAACAAGAATGGTTTCGCATACGTTGTACACTTTCTGTATGCATCAAAGCAAAGGGGCGGGTTGATACGCCATTGGTGAGTGGAATGCTGGTGTGCATAATGCAAATGTCATCAACAAAAAAGAATTTGTGTACTTTTATACGTGGTTGCGTAAACTAAATCTAATGGAAACATATAATAACTACTCCAAGTGGTTGATCCAATTACTTGGATCACTTGTTCAACAGATTGATCAAATCTTTGTCAACACCCCTCCCAAGGGAGATATGGCACATAACTGATACATGTCACAATTTTGACCCATTTATATATAAGTGGGTCAACTTCTGTTATGTTTTTTATTGGGTCAGTAGTCAAACAGATCGAAAATCGTTATAAACTTAGTTTTAGTGCATACAATGCCAACCCGCCCATTTTCCCACCTCTAACAATGCATGCCAATGCAGAAGACTTGAAATTCAGTATGACAAATCCTGAATGCATTAATTTACTTATAACTAATACCAATACTATTCAGGCATACACCAGGACCTACCATAATCATAAGGATGATGTCTGTTGATACAAAAGTTAGGCGTTCCTTGTTTGGGTTCCTTCCTTCGTATCAATTGCTTGATATTGCTTGAGACCTGCGCACTAAGAAAGAGACAAACACCGTTAGGCTTATCGAGGGATTGTCTCCCCCGATTATCCTCCGGCGTGAGAGTAAGTAATCGTAGTTTTAGGTTTGTGAGAAGAGTTAGGATCGCTTTGTGAATCGTACCTTTGTGAGGGTTAGGGTTCCCTCTATTTATAGGCATGTAACCGATAAGGTTACTTGTTCCTTACTCTACGGCGTATCCGCCGATATCGGATATCGCTAGTGAATATCTTCCTTGTTTAGAAGATATCCCTTTATCCGTTCCATAAATACGTTTTGGACTTGGGCCTTATGGGCCAAAGCCATCCAGTTGGTAGTCCAACTGTCATGAATCTGGGCCATGCGTAGCGGGCTTAAATATTAGTATTGTTTACTAATCGGGTCCGTGACCCGGTGTAGACTATACGTCATCAGTTCTCATTGCCAAAACCAATCCAAACCGATAACCGAATATTTAGTTCGGTTCGGTTCAGTTATGACCAATTCGGTTACGAATTCGGTTCAGGTTTTTTCGGTTCGATTCTGTTTTGGTTTTCGGTTACTGTGATTTTTATTTATTTTTAGGCCCACGAACTATAAGAAAATAAGCTCATTAGTTGAGTTAAAGAAAAAGAACTAACTCCGTCGTTTGCATAATACAATACGTAGGTAATTTAGTGCTCAAAGTTCTAATAAATCGTACTATAAGTGAACCAGACGTCAAGACTTTTATGAACCCTTTAGTTAGAAGTTCGATTATGTTTATCTTACTTCTTGCTATCTTATAATGGAGGAAGTGCTTAAATTAGAAATTCTTAAAATCTAGCAATCCAAGTTGTAAACCTAAAAGTACAAGTAATGAAAACACTTTTTTTAACATTAAATACAATTACAAGTTCTTAAGCTCAAAGTATAACTAATTCAACATTGCTTATTATAGAAAGAAATACAGTTAAACACAATTAATGTTGTCAAGATATTTAATGTAGTCAATTAATTAACTGGTAAATAAATACAATTAATGCAGTTATTAAAACACCCCTTACATAAGAAATATAATTTCAAGCATATTATACAACCAACTCAAACACAATTATTAAATATCAATAATACAAATAATAAAGCACATTATATAAATATTCAAGTTTGAACGGGCAACGGGCCAAAAGGGCTCGAGCCCAAACGGGCACGGGATAAACGAAATTCTTGATATCCGTAAATTTAAATTGTTAAAAAGAACATAATAAACTAAAATTCATGATTCACCGGAAATTTTTATTTCAGGGTACCCGCCGCTGCAACGCGCGGGTACCCTGCTATCAAACGAATAAGGATGAACATGTTTAATGCTTGCTCGTTTGGTTAAATGAACAAACACGAAGAAATGTCTTATATGTTCATTTATGTTCAAGAACGTTCAGTAAACATAAACGGGAAAATGAATTGTATCTATAATTTATGTTTAATTCTTATATGTTCGTTCGTTTAGCGTCACGAGTAATGAGCATAAATGCACACCAATAAGCTTTTCAACCACCAAATATGAACACAAACGTCATTTATTTGGTTAAAGCTAACAAACAAACTGGCCCATTGTTTCCGTTCAGCTCTTTATAGTTTTACTTCTAAATTATCGAAACAAAGAAATTTGATTATCTTTGTTTCTCGTCTTATTTTATCGGGATAATGCGTTTAAAAGGTATCATACTTGTTCAAAAATAATTTTTTGAGTAGCGAAAAAAAATAATAATAACAATAATAATAATAATAATAACAAAAAAAAAAAAAAAAAAAAAAAAAAAAAAAAAAAAAAAAACTCTTGTAAGTATTAATGTTGGCATCTTTGTCTTTATGTTAGTAGTTTCACCATTTTACCCTTCCACGTTACATAAATGATCCCTGTGAGTTTGTGAAATTGCAACCACCATCATAGGGTAAATTACATAAATGGTCCATTCAAAAAAATTTCGGAATTTTTTTTCCAAATCTTTTTTACGAAATTCTTTTTCAAACTTTTTTTTTCGGGAATTTTTTTTCCGGTTTTTTTTTTCAATTGTTTTTTCAGAATTCTTTTTCAAAAACTTTTTTTCCGGAATTTTTTTGTCAAAAAACTTTTTTCTGAACATTTTTTTTAGAATCTTTTTCGTCACATGTGAAAAAAAAAATCTGATTTTTTTTCGTCACATGTAAGAACGTATAAATCGGATGAGAACGTATAAATCGGATGAAAACGTATAAAAAATGATGAATAATAGTGGAAGGAAGCTTAAGAAAACGAATGAAAACGTATAAAATCGGATGAAAACTTATAAAAACGGACGAAAACGTATATAAAAACACCTAAACAAAAAAGTATATAAAATCACATAGACAAAAACATATATAAAAGCGCAGATAATAACGTATATAAAAAATAGCGGGTAAAACCATAAGGAGTGGATAAAAAAAAATGACGCTAGTGCAGTTTTCGCTAACTCACAGGGACCATGTATGTAATTTACCCTAAGGACGGTGGATGCAATTTTCGCAAACTCTTTGGGTAAAATAGTCATCACAGGTTTTTCACTACACACATAAAGACAAAAGTGTTAGCGTTAATACTCAAATAATGACAAGATGTCAACATTAATACTCACAAGACGTTATTTTTTTTATTTTTTTTCGCTACTCCGAAGAGTATTTTTGGACAAGTATAATGTTTTTTAAAGGTATGATCGGTTTCATAGATGCACGTTCCATTAATCTAAAGTCTAAATTGGTTTTGTAGATGCACGTTCGGTTCTTTGTAGCTCTACTCCAGAAGGCCTCATTTTAAAACTTCGCTTTAGGGCTTTAGGCCTCCGAAAGGCCTGAGCCACCCTTGTTTGAGACTGTTTTCGTTTGAGAATCGTTTAGTTATTAAAGGTGTTTGGGTCAATTTTTCATCACTAGTTTGGGACAGTTTTTCATTGCTGACTAAAGGGGTGTTTGGGACCGTTTTTATTTAAGAAACATTCAGTAATTAGAGGGTGTTTGGGACTATTTTTGTTTGAGAATCATTTATTTATTAAAGGGTGTTTGGGACTTTGTTCCATTGTTAAATTCAGAGTGATGTCTGGACTATCTTAATACCTGAATTTAAGTTTGTTTGGGTCTGTTCTTGTTTTTGAGAATTATTTAGTTATTAAGGTGTGTTTGGGACTTTCGTAATTAAATATACTTATCGTCTTGCATTGTGTTTTCTTATTTGTCGACTAGAGGAGATTTTTGAATATGTCAAGACAATAAAGTATAGAAGGATATAACGGAGATGAGGCTGCTTTAGCAACTTTAAAACGAAAGAATTCTTTGGTCTAGAAGTGTTTTGTAAAAGATAGAGGGAGACGTGTGGATAGAAAGGCAAGTTCTAACAAATGAACAATTGTGGCAAGCTGTAGAGTGCCAACCGAAGTTCAGTTCGAAAACAAATAATTTGAACCAACACATGCGGGAGCGTTTCGAATTTGAAGAAGACGGACCACCACAAAAGCGTGCTCATTTGGATCCAGACGTGCATAAAGAGAAAATGACAATTGCTATCATTAGACACAACTATCCATTTAGTTATGTTGAAAATGAGGCAACTAGACAATTACACAAATTTTTACATCGAGATGTGAACCATATTCCAAGAAACACAACGAAGGAAGAAGTCTTAGATGTATATCGAAGGAAAAGTTTAATCTTAAAATGAAGTAAGAAAAGGAAAGTTGTAGGCAATGTTGTAAAAAGCGGCCTAGGCGCTAACGGTCACACACCGCCGCGATTTTCATCAAATCGGCCAAGTCCAAAGGCGGTCAATATTCCGACTAGGCGGGCCAAATCGGCCAACTAGGTGAACGTCGGTTAACAAGATTTTGGGGTAGATCGACTTTTGTTGTTCGTATTTGCATTGGTGGTGGTGTTTTCCGTTGTCTTTATGTTGTAGAAAGAAGGAGAAGGAGGATAGGGCTTAGCAAATCGATTGAACCAGCTAGACCGATCGAGAAAACCGACCGAACCGACAAAAATTGATCAAACCGAAGGACCAGTGGTCCGGTCTCGGTCCCAACTTTTTCCTTATTTCGGTCTCGGTCAGGCGTGCAAACCGACCATTTTACCTTCTTGGATCGGACCGACCGAAGGACCGTACCAACCCGGACTGTACCTAACATATGCGATCCAGCCCTCGGTCTAGGTTTTTAAGCTATTTTGGTCTCGGTCTTAGCTGGTCTGGTCCGGTCTTAGATCGATGCTCACCCCTAAGGGAGGATATAGAAAAGAAGGCAAAAAACTGCTTGTAAGAAAGAGAAAAAAACGTTAGTTAATTTATTAGTACTAGACGAGTACCCGATTATAGCAACGAGATTTTAAAGCGGCAGATAGTTTAGTGATGAAAAAAAAAGTTGTGGGTTATAAATGAAAAATAATAAAAATTTGAGGATTTTTGAGGACTAAACATAATGTTTTGAAACCCAGTTCGACCCGAGCGGTTCAACCGGTTGAACTGTTTCGGTCGAAAAAACGAGTCAAATTAAACCAGGTCAACCCACTGGGTTGGGTAGAAAACCGGGTCAAATTAAACCGGGTCTACCCGCCGGGTTTGAAACGACCCGACTCTACCCGGTTTCCGATGTGTATTAGTAGTGCGTTAATAGTTTTCAGCTTTGCATATGCTTTCCGAAAGTAATGTAATAACTTCCTAAAATACTTTAAGTTTTCACTTTTCACTTTGTAGGTTTTTCTATTATATTTGTTAGTATATCTCCTTTTTGGTCCATCTAATAATTTACACAAATTGGCTCAACTCATATTATTAGGCTTTACTCAAAAGTGATGAAAATTGAATTAAAACATCATACAACGCGAATTTTGCAACATTTTATAAACATATACAATTAAAAATAATAAAAATAAAAATAAAAATAAAACCCTAGAAAGTGCTTTGGCGATTGTGGCGATTAGCCGACCTATCCAAAACCTTTATTGACAATTACCCCTTCATTAACCAATCAAAGCTCCTAACGTCCTTAGTATTGATTTTACATTTGTTTAATCTATACTAAACGTGAGTCATAATATTTGGTGGGGTTCCTTTTAGGTTTTTTTATGATTGTTGATTGGGTTGCATTTATTGGTGGCATATTGTTAATTTTTTGATCGAAAATATTATTGCAATTGATGACATGTAGTACGAATAACAGGCCTATTGGGCCTGGACCATATTATACACATGGGCCTGGACCGTCTCATGTAAACAAGAATCTGGCCATACAAAGCAAACTGGGCTCCGGCCCACAAACCAACATACCCAGACGTAACTTAAGCCCAAGCCATGAGCAAGGCACAGTCCAGATATGTAATATCCCGTAAATTTACCAATTTATTAAATATTGTAAACACGAAGTAATTTATTATGATGGTTTAATTAACCATTTTCACGTTAATTTTTTTTTTATTTATTTATTTAAACAAGACAACAACGAACTATATTTATCAAAATACTATGTGACGTAACTCACATGCCATGCTAACGATCCCACATGNTGGTCCATCTAATAATTTACACAAATTGGCTCAACTCATATTATTAGGCTTTACTCAAAAGTGATGAAAATTGAATTAAAACCTCATACAACGCGAATTTTGCAACATTTTTATAAACATATACAATTAAAAATAATAAAAAAAAATAAAAATAAAACCCTAGAAAGTGCTTTGGCGATTGTGGCGATTAGCCGACCTATCCCAAACCTTTATTGACAATTACCACTTCATTAACCAATCAAAGCTCCTAACATCCTTAGTATTGATTTTACATTTGTTTAATCTATACTAAACGTGAGTCATCATATTTGGTGGGGTTCCTTTTAGTTTTTTTTATGATTGTTGATTGGGTTGCATTTATTGGTGGCATGTTGTTAATTTTTTGATCGAAAATATTATTGCAATTGATGACATGTAGTACGAATAACAGGCCTATTGGGCCTGGACCATATTATACACATGGGCCTGGACTGTCTCATGTAAACTAGGCTCCGGCCCTACAAAGCAAACTGGGCTCCGGCCCACAAACCAACATACCCAGACGTAACTTAAGCCCAAGCCATGAGCAAGGCACAGTCCAGATACACAAGGACATGTACGGACAATTTGAGTCGCGCTCCCGAAGCACGCTCACGGACCGACCCCCGGTCCGAAAAATGATCCGTGTCCGCAAAACATCGATTAAGTTGCGGACCCTTGCCTGACAAGGGTCCCACCTCGGCCAAAACAACTAATGCATCGAATGAACAGGTTAACTGGACATGATGATCCGGGTATGGTGCATGATGGGTTGTTTGCTGATTTGAATACTCCTAATGTGGCGAATCCATTGTCTCAACCTGTGATTGATGTCACTTCAACCAAAACAACTAATGCATTGAATGAACAGGTTAACGGGACAACTAATGAGGAGGACGTATCTCAAGAAAACTTAAGTAATATTACTATTAACACCTCGAGTGTTTTGGAGCAGCCTTACACTCAGGTTGCTACTACTTCACATGAGGCTGTTAGCCAACCTAATGGTATTGATAAAGTATTATTGGATGCTTGTAAGGATTTTGGAAATGCAATGCATGATATCCAATTAAAGAATGCTGAGAATGCTTTGAAACAGCCTATTACATCGTATGCGGTGCTACTTCAAATGAACCTAAAAAACACACGTCTAACTTTCGTAGGCTAAAGTGTAGCAAGAAAACAAATGGTGTGGATCTTACTAGTGGTTGAAGAGGTGATCACTAGGTATGGGAATACTCTCTATGGTTATTTCCTTGGTAAACGCATTGCTTTTCTGGTTGTTGATTATTATGTACGTAATGTATGGGCTAACTATGGTATTCAAAAGGTTATGATGAATGCCAAGGGGTTCTTTTTCTTTAAGTTTAATTCGAAGAACGGTAATGATGTCCTTGAAAGTGGTCCGTGGTTGAATAGAAATGTTCGTATTATTCTTAAACCTTGTACCTTGAATACTAACCTACTTAAAGAGGATTTTGACCAATATTTCGGTATGGGTTCAATTACATGATGTTCCTCTTGCTATGTTCTCTGATGATGGACTTAGCCTTCTAGCCACATTGATTGGTACGCCAAAAATGTTAGATGCTTATACTAGTCAAATGTGCTTCGAATCATGAGGCCGCAGTAGCTTTGCCAGGTGCTTGATTAAAGTTAAGGCGGATGAGGTACTTTTGGAAAGCCTCACTGTTGAAATACCCTTACTTAATGGGTCGGGTTCGACTATTGAGAAGATTCAGGTTGAATACGAGTGGAAACCTCCTCGATGTGATACGTGTAAGATCTTTGGTCATACTCTGGTTGATTGTCCTAAATTTGTTCCATCTCCTACTTAGCCTACACATAAGGATTGTGATGGTTTCCAGGCGGTTAATCACAAAAATAAGGGGAAGAATGGTAGCCAAAGTGGTCTAGGTAAAGGATTTACTAAACCTGTTGTGGGTCCTAAGTTTAGGTATCAACCTAAAGCACCTCCTCATGTGCCCAAGAAGGCGGATCTTACAAAGAAGAAGGCCACTGAAGTGGCTAGTACGAGTGTGACGAAGATTGCTACATCGAATTCTTTTGATGCCCTTAATATGATTGATACGATGAATGTGGCATTCCTACTGATGTTGTGTCTAAGGATGGGGCTGAGTTGGATCCTGGTAGTACAATGAAAGCTAAAGAGGTTGGCCCTACTCCTAGTGTTGAAAAATCGGGGAGCTTGAAAAGCTAATTATTGATGGGAAAGCTACCTCTGTGGATGATGACGGTCAGCCTATTAAAAAGGTTGATTATCTGGGTAATAAAAAGGAAGCTAGGGTGGATGAGTCTCAAAAGACTGGTAATGTATCACAAGAACCGCTTGTGAGTGTTGTGAAAGAGAAGGTGCAGGCCGCGGCTAGTAAGTCTAGTTCTTCTTTTTCTTCGTCTACTTCTTCTACTATGAGGGTTAACCCATCCTCCAAGGTGGGAGAGATTGTTGATTCCGACAGTGATGAAGAGGAGGTTGTGAACACTTTTGATGAGTCAATGAACCTATTTGGTGGTGGTCAAGATCGTGAAGCTGATTATGATGACTATGATTATGATAACTATGCAGATCAGGTCTACGATCTTCCAGGGAATTTGGATGCTTTTTATGACACGTATGGTATCAAGCTCCAAGGCCTTGGTAGGAAATAAATTTGTTTTCTTAGGAGTCTAATATTATCTTTGAGTAGTGGTTTATTTTCTTGTTTAGAGAATAATCTTGTTATAGCGTTTCTGCCTATGTAACGGGCTGAGATATGGGATTCACCCATATCCTTTGTACTTAAACGTTTTTTAGAGTAATATATTTACCGGGTCTTTAGACCTTTTACCCAAAAAAAACAAAATCAATAAAAATATATAAAGTATGCAATAATAATATTAAATAAATACGAGTAACAAAAGTAATAAAAAATTATTAAAATATTAAAAAAAATCCAATCCGCCTAGGCCTCGTCGGCGGGGCTCCTAGACCGATCCCTCCTCGAAGGTGGTCGACCACCCGACTAGCGCCTAACCTTTTTTGCAACATTGGCAGTAGGATCTGTTTCACGACTGATTTGTGGAGTTCAATAACAAATGATGGATACATGTCGTTGAGAGCTCCTTATGTTGATGAAGATTGGGTCTTAAGAAAGAAAGTCTTAAACTTTAGAGTTATACTGCCTCGCACCGGTAAAATTTTAGCATCGCTTTCGATTAAATTTATGTTAGATCGTGGAATTGATAAGAATTACTATCAACTTAGATAACGCCAAATGTACGATGGTTTCTATGATGGAATAGTTTGTTAGTTTGTGATGGTAAAGTAATACAAGTGCGTTGTGGATCACATTTACTAAATCTTATCATACAAGCTGGGTTAAAAGGTGATTGAAGAATTCACCGAGAAAGTTCGGGATCGAGTGAAACAGTGAAAGAAAGTAGGGTTTTCAGGATGCATTGCACACCTGTAGTTGCAATGGGAAGGCTTGTTCGTCAAGATTGGGTAAGGAAATTTAATTTGACTTACATGATGCTTTAGTGTGCATTAGTTTGTCAGAATATGTATGCACTTTTGGATTTAGTTGATACAAATTCGGAAAGTTGTTCATCAGAAGACGAATGGATACGGATTAAGGAAATCACCAAGTTTCTAAACCTTTCTATGAGATCACAACATTGTTTTGTTGTAACTTATATCCTAAAATTACAGTTTTTCAAAGTACACAAAATTATGTCCAGTATTGAACAAGCAACACACCGTTTAGACCCTATCATGGGAAAAGACATGAAGCCGAAGTTGACAAGTATTGAGATGACTATTGTAAAGTCTTGTCTTTTGTGAGTATCATGGATCCCTGGTATAACGTAAAAATCATTGAGTATTGTTTCTTGAAACTTGAAATGGAAGTTGAAGTACGTAAACAAAAAGTGGAAGACATAGTTGAGTGTCTGTATGAGCTATATAATGAGTACAACTTCAATTTTATGTTAATGAGGGTGACACAATAAACGAGTTAGATGAGTTAGTTGGCTTTCTGTTTTTCGTTGTTGTTTTCGAAGAGTTGAAAAAGTGACAAGTGAGAATTAACATTGTATTTACTATTTAGAGGAGCCTGAAATTGCCAGAAAAACAAAGATTAATGCTTTAAAATTTTGGAAAGAAAGGCAGATCTTTATTGAGCAATGGTAGCTCTTTCAAATATATGATCGAGGATAGGTCCGACAATCGAAGAGACAAGAAATCATGCGTGAAGCACCAGAAAGGCAAACTTCTTTCGTTGAAAGTTCCATAGGGCCCAACGCCTACCATATGGGAGATCGACCTGTGAGGCAAACGTGCACCAAAATTTTACCTGGTACTAGCAGCTTTATCGGCGAACTTTTCATCTTAGTAGGAGCTTTCCAAAGAAATATCTTAGTAGCCACATTAGCAGCGCTTGGCCTTTTCGTAGCGTAGTAGAATAAAGACTACGCACCGTCGCTCTCTTTTCTATTAGCCTAAGCGCTTTGCTAACTCAGATTAGCTAGCGCCATACCATTAGTAGGAGATACCATAGTGACTTGGCATTGGGGTGATTTCACTCGTAGTCCCTGCGTCAGAGGTGGTTGCTTGGAAGGATTTGAAAACGTACAAATGCCTATAGTACTGCTCTAGGCGGAAGTTCGTGAGGTGCCACTGCAGCTTCCGTTTTCTTGCTCGTTAGCGCCTATCCTTCGGCTGGTTTCGCCTTATCTATTCATCTCTTTCTTTTGAATGGAGATAGAGGCCACTTTACCTTGTTGTACTAGAGTGGTTCATCGTCAAAAGAACAACAATGGCTTGTAGCATTTCCTATTGATTTGTCTAGGGGATAGTGTCCAGCTCCAGACTATATTTAGTCAGTTGCTTTCGCATCCTTACAGGGTGTAATCAAGGCCTTTTTGAAAGCTGCCTATGCGATGGGTTTTGAAAAAACGTCCCGCTGAATTAGGACCTTAGATTATTCTGATTGGATCTCTAACCGTCTCCGTATCGAAAAGGGATGGGGAGGACTTTTCTTTTAGAGAGCTAAACTAAATAAAGCCCTAAACTCCCTCCCGGGGCCTAGCCCTCTTTCTTCGAGTCTTAAGCGGCTTTCATCGTTCACGAACACCTATGCTAATAAGACAAAGAGGG
The DNA here is from genome assembly GCA_014162995.1 of Artemisia annua. Classification (NCBI taxonomy): domain Eukaryota; kingdom Viridiplantae; phylum Streptophyta; class Magnoliopsida; order Asterales; family Asteraceae; genus Artemisia; species Artemisia annua. The sequence continues at coordinate 22,709 of LBNU01037867.1, read as the reverse complement.
AGTCTTCGCTTTTCGATCAACCGTTGCTCCCTCTTCACTTAGCCTATGAACTTCGGCTCACTTCCAACAAGTATAATCTATTTTTTGGTTAAGTACATGACTAGATGTTTTTCCATATGGAAGTGTTGCGGGGCACATAGAAATGTAGTTAGAGGAAGCCTAAAAAAGTAAATGTCGAGCTAGAGGTCACGTGACCTGCATCGAGTTAGTATCTGACTGGGGTTTCGATTTGATCAAAGTAGAGAAGCTCACCTTCTTGTTATCCAAAACCAAAATTTGGTCAAATTGTTTTTGAGTAGGCTAGGAAAGAAAGAAGAAATGATAGAGCAAAATGGGTTGGTTGCCAAAAGCGCTATTTGATCTGATCATGGGGGGATAGCACAATAGCTTAAGGCTTTGGTTTGCTAAGTCGACATACAAAAAGATTTCATCATGCGTGGGTTCGAATCCTATTTCTTCCAGTCTTTTTCTACTGAACACTTTCCTGCTGAAGATAGGTTACTAGAAAGGGATCATACAAAGGCTGTGTTCTTTTTTTATATCTAGCTTGAATGACTCCTAAACCAAAGGTTTTCATTATATCTAAAGTGTGCGGTGAGAGATCTTAATATTATAGGTAGCCAGTCTTTACTTCACTCGACCCAAGCAATGCCCAAAGAGTCACATGCCTTTCTTGTTCAGACCAAGCCAACTGGCGGTTTCCGACAAGCCTTTCCTAACTTTTAGAACAAGAAGCGAAACTACAAGAAAGCTTTCTTTATTTTATGGATAACCAATTCATTTTCAAATATACTTGAGAGACTTTACCCAAGAAATGGGCAAAAAATGGAAAGATCGTAGCTCTGACACTAATAGAGACTCTCCATTTCAATTGTTGTGCTTTCTTAAATTGCATACTTATACAAGGGTTCAAGTTTTGATCGATATTTGCAGAGTTGATCATCCATCTCAAAAACAAAGATTTGAAATGGTCTATGATTTACTGAGTACTTGTTATAACTCACACATTCGTGTACAAACCGGTGCAGATGAAGTAACACGAATATCCCTGGTAGTCGGTCCATTTCCATCAGCCGGCCAGTGGGAGCGAGAAGTTTGGGATATGTTTGGTGTTTCTTCCATCAATCATCCAGATCTACGTCGTATGTCAAAAGATTATGGTTTCGAGGGTCATCCAGTACGAAAAGACCTTCCTTTGAGTGGATATATGGAAGTACGCTATGATTCTCCAGAGAAACTTGTGGATTCTGAACCCATTGAGATGACCCAAGAATTTTGCTATTTCGATTATGCTAGTCCTTGAGGACAACGTAGCTCAGCTGATGACATTGAATGATTTGAGGACGCTAGGCGGCCAGCTTGCTTGCGCTTGGGTTGTTTCACCGTGGCTTGGGGTATAATGGTTCGGAGAGATCGACGAGCACCTCATATTGCCATGCAAACCGCAGCTTTTGAATCAATTTTGGGTTGATCTTTGACCAACCGATGCAACAAGAACGGGATATTGAATGAAATTCAATCAAAAAGACAAGTGAATTCCCTTTTTTTCGCTAAGGAAATCTGCTAACACTCTAAACGATTCCTGAGAAGACTGTTCACTATGAGGCACCCGAGATTGGCTTTCATGGCTAGTGATTTATTTAGTTTCCAAATGACAACAGTGGCTTCCGAATAATCATTTAGTATCGGGGGTCGGATCGTGAGTAACTATCGAAGCTCATTGTCTCCATCAAATGTTGAGGCACTGTTGTGCACTCGTGATTGGCTAGATTTAAAAGGATTATATTATTTCATTTTATTTGCAACTTAATTTTTATGTGTTTTATATGTTTGTATATGATATATTTTCTCATTCACGTATTAGATGAGCAAGAAGAAAGGGAAGAAGGACTATTAGAAAATCTCAGATTATATAAATCGCTAATATTTTTTCAAGGTAATATTCACATGATTTTTGTTTGATAAAGATGTGTTTTAATACCAATCCCAAACACTCTCTAAGTAATTTGTTTGAAAAAGTTGTATTGGATCATTGTTGTATGCTTAAGCTCTAAGTGCATATGCAAAGAACTTTGGGTCGTTAGGCGTGGATTGCTACGAGAGACATGATGCAAGACTTTGGGTCGTTAGGCGCGGATGTCTATGAGAGACATGATGTTGTTTATTTCGGTATTTAGAAGCTAGAATTTTGGAAACTTTTTATTAAGTTAATTTTTCTATGTATTCAACTTTAGTGTTTGGTTTATTTCGGCATTTGGATGTTTGAATCTACTTTTTATTTATTTATTTATTTATTTCTGATATTTAAGTTTAAACTTTGTTTATATGGTTATTTGAACAATAAGGAGGTGTTTCGCTTGAGGAATTTTTTTGGGAGAATTTCATCTACACCTTACAAGACTTTGTAATTACATCAATATCCTTTTAAAAACACAAATTACGCCAATATCTTTTGAAAACTTGAAAAGTACTCATGTATATACAAATCACAAGTTAATTCATTTTATCACTTTTAACTATTTTCAAATTGCTAAACAAATAGAGCAATTACCTTTCTACCTCTATATTTATCATAAGCAAAAAGCAATACTTCACGAGGCTTCACAGGGGATCTTCCTTTTGAAGATTTTTACTCTTAAATCTATTTCCTTGCACGGGACTCTCTTTTGATGGCTTAATCACAGCTATTTAGTATTACTTTCAATTGGGTTTTTTAATTTTATTCTTTAGTCTCATACATCAGTGGTAATGTGGTATTACCCATCAACTGATTAAGAGTTTCTAACAATTTTAAGAGATTTTGATAATTATTCATTGACTTTTCTGAGGGTCGGGTTTCATGAAGTTTCATTATCTTGGCCTTTTTTACAAACCAAAAAATGTTAAGAAAAACCAATGACAGACGACGAAGAAAGTGCAGTGTCTTAACTCAGATATTACTTTCCTCTTGATTAGATACAAAGGTAAAATGGTAATTGATTAATTTGTTTATCTTTTAAGTAATTGTAAAATATATCGAAATAGATTAAATTATTATTTTGGATATACATGAGTATTTGGAAGTATTCAAAGGATATTGACATAATTTGTATTTTTACAAGGATATTGACATAATTATAAAATTTTGTAAGAATATATATTAAATTCCCTTTTATTTTATTTTATTTTTTATTTTTTTTACCCATTCCTCGAACATGCCCCGTTTTGATAATTAAATTGACTTCACGAATATGAAGATAATCGAAATTTCAAGTCACATTTAACCAAACTATTAAGAGGGTAATAAAAAATAAACACCATAAGCTGATTTATAATAATAATAATAATAATAATAATAATAATAATAATAATAATAATAATAATAATAATAATAATAATAATAATAAATAAAAATAAAAATAAATAGTGTTCGGACTTGTTTATTTTGTAAACATAACATACTTTGTCAAGATTGATACTACGTATAAGGTTATCAAACGTCACATAATGTCAAAAGTGTTAATAATTAAAGTTTTATCACCCATGTTCATATTATGAAATGTTTGAGATTCGACATTAGCGGACTTCAGATTTGCCTGAAGTCAAGAAATTGTATAATGGTATACGTTAATCAGTACATATCCGAAAGTCTGGTAAAGGGTCTCTCACAAGGAATTATATTTAATTAGAAATATGTTTCGGTATTTTCATACGAATGCAAAGAGGATTAACTAAAAGCCTTTGAAGTCTTAACCCTTCGTGTGCAACTACCCAATGACCCACATATATTAACCCGAGATTTTGCTTTACCACATGCATTGTGAATAATGTTGATGAAGCTGCGAACTGGATCTTATCAAGTTTCTTTTGTTAATAAAAAACGTGAAACGATATATCGTATGCAAGCATTTGAAGCAACATAATATCAACGAAAATAAATATTGTGTAACGTGATTTATAAAGAGAGTACCTGCAAGATTGCTAGATCTGTGATCTTCTTCCTCGTATGAGAAATGTATTCAAAATCTGATGGATAAAATGATAGGTGTGTGGTTGTGAAGTTATAATAATAATACGAGTTGTAACTTTAATGGTGCGTTTGGTATATGAGGTCATTTTATGTTAAGAAACG
>LBNU01037867.1:4841-15219 GCA_014162995.1 Artemisia annua | reverse complement strand
AGTGGAATAGAATGCAAATGATGTCGTGATGCAATGTAGACTAACCCTAGTCTAGAAAATGTACGATGGTTGACAATGTGACTTAACCTACCCGGTCTCGTCAAATGGATACCCGTAAACCCTGTTTACGTGAAATGTTGAATTGAAATTCAATGAATAGGAAATGTCGGGAATAAGGAAAATTGGCCTGAAATGAAGAATTGTGACAACATATTAACCCTAAAATAAGCAACTGAACTTAACACTCATTATTATATATGAAATTACATCAAGATAAGTAGATAACAATAAACTCTTTCCATTAAACTCTATAACAGTTTTATTACTCAATAGCTAAACTTATCTACATAAACATAAAATGAGAAATAATAAAATTGGTTGAAATTTAATTGTTGCATCGGTTCTGGTAACGAAAAGCAAATTAGCGTTAAAAAACATGCAAAGAGTCATGGTAAAATAGTCGTCGAAAGACGAAACACAAAGATTGAACGCAAAATGCATAAGAGCCCGCCAAGATAGCATGGAAAAGAGCATGGCAAACATTTGTTGAACATATTTGTGTATTACAGTTGATTGGTTCCGTTATAAAAATAATGAAAAAAATAAATAAAATGACTTTTACGTCTCTCGCAAAAGACATAACTGTGTATTAAATTAAGTTCGGGAGGAAAATTCAAATACATACTCTTATTTTGATGCATAACAAGGGACAAAATTGATCTAATAGTGAGTATTAACCTAAGATTAAATAAGAAACATAAGTCCATGTTTTGTTTTTTTTTTTTTTTTTTTTTTTTTTTTTTTTTTTTTTCTATAAATTCACATAGATTTATTTATTTATTTATTTTAATTCACTTTTCTTTTAGTTCACTTTTTTTTAGTTCACGTTTTTTTTTCGCTTGCATACGTTTTCGTCCGTTTTCATACGTTTTAGTCCGTCTTCGCCCGTTTTCGTCAGTTTACATACATTTTTTTCGTTTTTCATACGTTTCGTCCATTTTCTTATGTTTTCGCCCATTTTCGCTTCTTTTCGTCTGTTTTCTTACGTTTTCGTCTGTTTTCATACGTTTTCGTTCGTTTTAATACGTTTTTCATCCGTTTTCTTTCGTTTTCGTCCACTTTTCATACGTTTTCATCCATTTTTAGACGTGTTTTTACGCTTTTATACGTTTTTGTCTGTTATTATACTTATGCATCCGTTTTCTTGCGTTTTCATCTGTTTTCTTGCGTTTTCGTTCGTTTTCATTCGTTTTCGTCCATTTTCATCCGTTTTCTTTCGTTCTAGTCCTATTTTTCATACGTTTTCTTCCTTTTTCATAAGTGTTTTTTTCGCTTTCATATGTTTTCGTCCGTTTTCATACAATATTCTTCCGTTTTCTTACATTTTCGTCGTTTTCATTCGTTTCCTCCGTTTTTCAATGTTTTTGGCCATTCTCAGACATTATCATATGTTTCAGAATATCACAAGTGATATTCTGAATATCACAAGGGATATTCAGAATATCACCCAAGTGATATTTTGAATATCACAAGGGATATTCTGAATATCACAAGTGATTTTCTGAATATCACATGTGATATTTTGTGATTTTCTGAATATCACAAGTGATATTCTGAGTACTACAAATAATATTCTGAATATCATAAGTGATATTCTGTAATATTCAAAAAATCACAAGTGATAGATATTCAGAAAATCACAAGTGATATTCAGAATATTACTATTGATATTCAGAAAATCACAAGTGATATTCTGAATATCACAAGTGATATTCTGAATATCACAAGTTATATTCTAAATATCACAAGTGATATTCTCTGATATTCTAAAAATCACAAGTTATATTCTGAATATCACAAGTGATATTCTGTGATATACAGAATATCACAAGTGATATTATGAATATCACAAGTGATTTTCTGTGATATGCACAATATCACAAGTGATACTATGAGTACTACAAATGATATTCTGGATATCATAAGTAATATTCGTCCATTTTTCAAACATTCGTCCGTCTTCAGACGTGTTTTTACGCTTTCATACGTTTTCGTCCGTTTTCATACATATTCGTTCGTTTTCTTATGGTTTCTTATGTTTTCATATGTTTTCTTTCGTTTTCGTCTAGTTTTCAAACGTTTTTGTCCTTTTCATACACGTTTTTTCACTTTCATACGTTTTCTTCCATCTTCATACATTTTCGTCCGTTTTCTTACGTTTTCGTCCGTTTTTTCATTCGTTTTCGTATGTTTTTAAATGTTTTTTTTTGCCATTTTCAGACGTTTTCATATGTTTCTGAATATCACAAGTGATATTCTGAATATGACAAGTGATATTCTGAATATCACAAGTGAGATTCTGTGATATTCTAAACATCACAAGTTATATTCTGAATATCACAAGTGATATTCTGAATATCACAAGTGATTTTTTGTGATATGCAGAATATCACAAGTGATACTATGAGTACCACAAATGATATTCTGGATATCATAAGTAAAATTGTCCATTTTTCATACGTCTTCATCCGTTTTTAGACGTGTTTTTACGCTTTCATACGTTTTCGTCCGTTTTCATACATATTCGTTCGTTTTCTTACGTTTTCGTTCGTTTTCGTCCATTTTCATCCGTTTTCTTTCGTTTTCGTCCAGTTGTCAAACGTTTTTGTCCTTTTCATACATGTTTTTACACTTTCATGCGTTTTCTTTCGTTTTCATACATTTTTGTCCGTTTTCTTACGTTTTCGTCCGTTTTTTCATTCGTTTTCGTCAAGTTTTTAATGTTATTTTTTCCCATTTTCATACGTTTTCATATGTTTCTAAATATCACAAGTGATATTCTGTGATATTCTAAACATCACAAGTTATATTCTGAATATCACAAGTGATATTCTGTGACATTCAGAATATCACAGGTGATATTCTGAATATCACAAGTCATTTTCAGTGATATGCACAATATCACAAGTGATACTATAAGTACCACAAATGATATTCTAGATATCATAAGTAGTATTCTGTGATATTTAGAATATCACAAGTGATATTCTGAATATCATAAGTGATTTTCTGAATATAAAAAGTGATTTTTCAACAAATGTTTTGTAACATGAAAATCACAAGTGATAGATATTCAGAAAATCACAAGTGATATTTAGAATATCCCCATTGATATTCAGAAAATCACAAGTGATATTCTGAATATCAATTGTGATATTCAGAAACGTATAAAAACAGACGAAACATAAGAAACGGACAAAAACGTGAAAAAAGGGACTAATACGTATGAAAATGGACGAATACATATGAAAACGGACGAAAACATAAGAAAATCACAAGTGATATTCAGAATATCACAAGTGACATTCAGAAAATCACAAGTGATATTCTGAATAAAGACAATTGTGGTACTCAGAATATCACAATTGATATTCAAAATATCACTTGTGATTTTCTGAATATCTATCACTAGTGATTTTTTGAATATCACAGAATATCACTTATGATATTCAGAATATAATTTGTAGTACTCAGAATATCACTTGTGATATTCAGAAAATCACAAAATATCACATGTGATATTCAGATAATCACGTGTGATATTCCGAATATCCCTTTTGATATTCAGAATATCACTGGGGTGGCATTATAGGGTGATATTCTGAATATCACAGAATATCACTTGTGATATTCCGAAACGTATGAAAACATCTAAGAATGGCCAAAAACATTGAAAAACGGGCGAAAACGAATGAAAACGTTGAAAATGTAAGAAAACGGAATAATATGTATGAAAACTGACGAAAACATATGAAAGCGTAAAAACACGTATGAAAAAGTGAGAAAACCTAAGAAAAATAGGACGAAAACGAAAGAAAACGGATGAAAGTAGACAAAAACGAACGAAAACGCAAGAAAATGGATGAAAACGCAAGAAAACGGATGAATATGTATGAAACGGACAAAAACGTATGAAAGCGTAAAAACACGTCTAAAAAAGGATGAAAACGTATGAAAAATGGACGAAAACGAAAGAAAACGGATGAAACGTATTAAAACGAACGAATACGTATGAAAACGGACGAAAACGTATGAAAACAAACGTAAACGTATAAAAACGTAATAAACAGACGAAAACATAAGAAAATGGTCGAAAATGAACAACATGTATGAAAACTGACGCAAAAGTAAGAAAACGGGCGAAAACGGACAAAAACGTATGAAAACTGACGAAAACAATAAAAAACTTATGCAAGCGAAAAAAACGTGAACTAAAAAAAGTGAATTAAAAAAATGAACTAAAAGAAAAGTGAATTTAACAAAAAAAAAAACTACTTAAATAAAAAAAAACAAAAAAAAAACAAAAAAAAAAACAAAAAAAAAAAAAAAAAAAAAAAAAAAAAAAAAAAAAAAAAAAAAAAAAAAAAAAAAAAAAAAAAAAAACTACGTGAAAGAACATCGAAAAAAAAAAGAAAAAAAAAATGATAAGAAAGACAAAAGAAAAAGAAAAAAGGAAGAAAAAAAACATTGACTTATGTTTCACCATTTAATTTTAGGTTAATCCCCACTATTAGATCAAACTAGATGGATGGTGGGGATTTGTCCATTAGAATGCATCAAAATTAGAGTGTGCAAAATAAAGTGCCTCTTAAGTTTATAAAATAACGCATAAAAAGGACATCTTTGTCGCTCGTAATTCGTAAATGAAACTTGTACTTAATTAATTTGCATTCATTCAACATATCTCAATTTAAACTGCATTAAGATTTCATGAGCCACTTGAAACATCCTTAGGTAGCCTTTTCTTAAACTATCCACATTCTGCACCAATACAACTAGCATAATACCCGTGTGTTGCATCAGGGAAGATTTATATCATATAATTATCCTTTACATAATACACGAATAAACTAAAAACTTGATTATCGGAAAACTTTAAAACATCATTCAAACATTAAACAAAACCAAAAAAAAAAACACTATCACTTTAAAAAAAAAAAAAAAAAAAAAAAAAAAAAAATTGCTTGAAGAATTATCTTTCACAATAATGGAAAAAAGTTTACAAACCAATTAAAACAAATGATTTTTAGAATACATAGAGTTAATTGCAAAAATCGTCCTTAAACTTTGGTCAGATTGCATGTTTCGTCCCAACCATTTCGAAAGTGCAGAAACCGTCCCTGTGAGAAACCTTTGATCAATTTTTGGTCCCTGGTTTTAACCGACGTTAAGTGGATTTCGCTAGAATTTACACGTTAGCCCATTTTGCTCGTAACAGTTGCAGCGTCCATCCTTTAACTAACGGCTGTTTATAATTTTATATTTTTGATTCCTTTAAAGTTTATTGATTTTTATATAGATGTTTTTATAAAAAAAAATACACGTTTTAAATACGTTTTTATACTCTTTTATATACGTATTTATGTATGTTTTTAAATACGTTTTTATATATGTTTTTAAATAGTTTTTATATACTTTTTATATACGTTTTTATATACGTTATTACAAAAACGTTCTTATATACTTATTTATACGTTTTTATATACGCTTTTGTATACATTTTTCTTTTTATATACGTTATTAAAAAAACGTTCTTATATACTTTTTGTTCGTTTTTATACATGTTTTGTATACTGATTCGTCGTGTTTTAGTGTGTAAAACAACAAGTATTCAAAAATATCAACAAAGTGGAGTCAAAGTTATCGTGAGTGACAACAAGACGTAGAGAAATACAAGTAAACCTTTTAGGAAAAAGATTACCTCGTAAACTCGTGCAATGTGATATTTGTGAGACCGGGAAGTGATTTCCCGAGTCGTACCCCAACGAGGTGTGAATGGAAAGATTCGTGAAAGATCGAGATTAAAGACTTGTATGTTTGGTTGTGAAAGATTGTTTGGATTTATGGTACGTTAAATTAACGGGAATGGAAAATTAACGAATGAGATTTCGTTTCGACTCCTCTTAAAGTTTGCTTATCGTTTAAAAGTTTTTCAAAACGCAAGTGATACAAAGGCAAGTTTTGATCTTAAGTTTGGGAACTTATTAATGTTCACACCCCCAGTTGGGAAGTGTTTTGCCTTGGTTTTCGGCGGTTGTTTTTATTGTTGTATTTATTAAACAAAGAAAACGGGAAAATCTTTTTGTGTTTTGAATCTTTTATAGATATAATACATATACTAGAAACAAAAGAAAAATATTTTTGGTTTTTTTATAAGTTTTTTGAAAGCGATAAATTCTTGCGAAGGTTCTACAAGACTAATCGTTAAAACCTTTTACGAGACTTTCGCACACAGCCTCCCCGTCAGCGGCGCCATTTGGTTCCTTGTGTTTTAGTGTGCAAAACAACAAGTATACAAAAATATCAACAAAGTGGAGTCAAAGTTATCGTGAGTGACACAAGACGTGGAGAAATACAAGTAAACCCTTCGTGAAAAGGATTACCTCGTAAACTCGTGCAATGTGATATTTGTGAGACCGGGAAGTGATTTCCCGAGTCGTACCCCAACGAGGTGTGAATGGAAAGCTTCGTGAAAGATCGAGATTAAAGACTTGTATGAGGTTGTGAAAGGTTATTTGGAGTTATGGTACGTTAAATTAACGAAAATGGAAAATTAACGAACGAGAATGAAAATAAATCAACCTAAAGGGAACAAAAGGCAATTGGAAAACTAGGGAGATCCTAAAACACTACGGGAATCAAAAATAGGTATCGGGAATCCTAAAACATAAGTAAACAAATAATCGTGACGTTTATTTAAGATAAACGTCAACGTACAAATAAAAACGTGAAATATTAGCTACGCAAATCCTACGGGCCTACAAATAATTTTCTAACGCACTAAAAGACAAAGGAAAATTTTGGAAAAAAGAAAATTAATTATTTAACAAAAATCCTATTTAATGTGAATTAAATACTATTTAAACAAAATTGATACAAAATAAATATTAAAACTAATTAAATAAATCTGAAATTTTCCTGGAAATTCAAATAAGTTAAATCAAATTTAAAAAAAATAAAAAGTTTGGAAAAAGTTTCCTAAATAAGCTGGAAAAGCAGAAATAAGCAAATAAGCATAAACAAAACTAAAAACTATATAAAAGATTAAATGTGAAAGATATATTGCAAAAGACCCAAGGGAACGTTTGGTTAAGCGTGGTGTGGTGTGTCTGTGAGAGGGGTGACCAGGGTTCGAGTCCCTTGGTTCCCTTTTTGCAAAAATCTTTTTTTTTATTTGTTTACTGGTTCCTCAATCCAAGTCAAACACAAACTGCACACCCTTTTAAACTCAGATTTGAACCAACAAAACTCACTTGAAAACAGATTCAAACTGACAACAACTTAAACAATCCCTTGATTTTAAAACAGATTTGAGAATCAAATTGAGTTTCAAAATTCTTGTTGTTCTTTTCTTTTTTGACTGCCAATCTAATCCACTAAACCAAATAAGCTTAAACAAGCTTATTGCTTGAATAAGCACAAAAACAACAACAAGCAGCACAACAACAACAAGATCAACAGCAAGAAATCAAGAACAAAAAACAAGAACAAAGGGGCAAAAGCAACAATAACAATAAGCAGTTAAGCAAAAGCTATAAAAAGCTTGAAAAAGCCAATAAGCTCACCAAAGCCTATTAGCTCAAACAAACAGCAATAACAACAACAAGTACTAACAACAGTAATCAAAGAACATACAACAACAAGAAAATCAACTCTGCTCAGTTCATAAGTACTGATGCATCAGCATACCATGAGTAAAAATGGGCAAGTTTATGGGCAAAACTAAGCATTCCAATAAGCACAAAAGGAAAAATAAAATGCTCATACACAAAGACAGCCTAAGTGGCTATCCAAAACATCAAAGATCACAGAAATTGGATCAAAATTAAGCAAGTTGTGAGCAAAAGGAAAATGGGTCAAAATTATATGGGCTGGGTACAGGGCAACAGTTGGCCAAACAGTCCACTTTGGACACAGATTCAAGGGGCAAAATGAGTTCCACAGTAAAAAATTCTTTTTTATCTTGATTAACAAGCTACCAAAGATTCCAAATCAACAAAAAGTTTATGATTTCACCCAAAAACAAGTCTTGAATCTCACTGTGAAGTTTGTCCCATTTTTAAACATGTGAAAATTTGACTATTGAAAATTTGTGAACAAGTTGACTTTGGTGGGTTTCTAACCTTCCTAGATGATTGATATTGATGAACTAAGATGATATGAGGTTGATTCAAGCAATGTTAACAAGTTTTATACCCAAATAAAGATTATGCTATCTCTAAATTTCAACAAGTAAGCTGCCAAAAAGTTCAAAGACTAATTTTGACTTTTGCCTTAAGAACTACCAAAATAACTTTAGAACTAAGTGTATTAGGGCCTAGGTGAGAGACTTAAACCAAATATTACCACAATAAACAACAAGACCACATCAGAACAGCTTGAACCAAACACCCCTTAATGTGACTGATTTGAGATTTCAAAGCAAATGATCAAATTAACACCTAAACCTGATTAACTACCTTATACTAAGTAACTATGAACTTAAATAAACAGGTTGTAACAGTCAAAAGCAACAATCAACAATTAACAAATGATATAGCAAAAATAGAGTCCAAAACATTACTTGACATCCCAAGCTAAGATTCAAAGATCTTTGAACCAAAAGAACAACCTAATGTCCCCCATGGGACTCTAAACCATTCCAAATGCACTCTTTTCTCATCATCTTCACTGCTACAACCATTCTTCTTTTCTTCCTTAATTTTTTTTTTCTTTTTCTGATTTTCTCTTTTCTCTTTTCTTTTCTGGATTTTTTTTTCTTTCTTTAGATTACAAGGAACAAATATAAGAACTTAAAGAACTTTTGAAAACATCTTAACAGTTTCAAATAGAAGAACCAAGTATTAGAAATTTGGATAATAATATGAAGTAAAAAGAAATTTTCATTAACTGGAAACTTAAGAGTACATTTTAAAACTAAACATGAAATTAAAGAGATACAAAGGAGAAAAACTGAATGCCCATGAAGGCTACAATGACTCACTATTTATACTAAGCTAGAATTAGAGTTCCCATTGCTCCCTTGTGTTACTTCTGTGAGAGAAAGCTTCGTAAAAATCATCCTTGTGCTTTTCTGAATTCATCCCAGTTGTCCAATTAAAGTATACATGATCTAAACCCGTCAATTGGTTTTGGCGCCGAAAATGGTTGTGGATTGCCAGGGTGGCAAAGGGGTTAGGTACGGGTTGTGAGAGGTTGGGGAAGGTGATAGTGGATTATACTTTTGAGGAGGGTGGAGTATAGCAGGGAAGCTATGGAGATAGTGGAGGAGGGTGTTTTGTTTGGCGGGTAAACAAGGGGTTGGGGAAGACAGGTTGTGTTTGACCTAGGAGGTTTGACCGGGCTTTTATTAATCGTGGGGTATTTTGGGTTTGATGTTGGGCTGGAAGGGTTAAGTTGGGCTGTGATGGGTTTATTTATTTGTTGGCTTTGTTTATAACACAAAGGGTCCATTTGTTTTGTAAGTATATAAGCCCAAGGACCATTCATGTATTATTCTGAATTTAGAAGGGTGTTTTCTGCCAATTCATGAAACTTCACCCAAGGACCAATTTTGTCATTCCATAATTCCCAAGGTCCTTTGAGTGTTTTTCTTCCAAGTATACTTCCCGGGGGCCAAAGTTGCCAAGTTCCAAACTGCAGGGACCAAACATGTACATTCTCCAAACATTTCATCCAAGGATTAATTTTGACAACTTGTGAGTTCCCAAGGACTAATGTTGACTTTTTCATCCAAAATATTCCACCAGGGGCCATTCCTGTCATTTTCTGAAAGTTCAGGGACCAATCTTGCCAATTGTGAAACTTCAGGGACTAAACTTGTAAATTTTTGAAAGCTTTTCTCCCAAAGATCATTTTTGATTTTAAAGGACTTGGTTTGACTTTTCTTTTCAAAATAAATGCTCAGGGACTATTTTTGTCAAGTTTTGAAAGTCGGGGGACTGAAACTGCCATTTATGCAAACTTTGTACGATTTTCATCTGTTTTTAATCATTTTGCATTTAAAACATATAAAACACGATCTTTGGGATATTTTCAGTATTTTGATGTATTTCCGAGTGTTTTCACGTGTTTTGGCAGTTAAAATACGATAAAAATGATGAGTATTTGCACACTCATCAGTCTACTCGCTAGAATCCTTTCTAGTGAGATTTTTATTTTATTTTCTAGGATTTTCTTTAGTCTATCTTTTTCTTCGTGTTTTTGTTCGTAATCTACACCATCCGCCATCATGGAAGGTGGTAACATCCTTGATCCCAACAACCCAATTCAACCAAACCACCCACCACAACCAAACCAACCTCCTAGACCCCGCACC
>LBNU01037866.1:2138-20101 GCA_014162995.1 Artemisia annua | reverse complement strand
AACATATTGCTGAAAAAGAAAGTTGTTTTTCTAACAAAGATCAAGTTTTAAAACAAAAGAAAGTAATTGATCATGTTCACAAAAATAGTGGAAATTACATACTTAAAGATTTTAAGTATGTGACTCCACAAGGGGAACACAAGTCAGTAATGGCTTGGGTTCCTAAAAGAAACTAACTTTCTTATCATTGTGCTGGGCAACCCAGAAGAGGAGCTTAAAGATCATTTAATTGTTGATAGTGGTTGCTCTAGAAGCATGACAGGAGAAAAGGAGATTCTGTCAGATTTTAGGCCATACTTTGGAGGAAAAGTTGCTTTTGGGGATGATGCTACTGGAGGAACAATTACTGGAAAAGGAACTATCAAGACTGGAAAGATTGATTTTGAAAATGTTCGTTATGTGAAAGAGCTCAAGTTCAATCTTTTATCAGTTTCTCAGATATGTGACAAGAAGTACCCTGTGTTGTTCACTGATACAGAGTGTCTTATTCTATCCCCTGAGTTTAAGTTTGAAGATGAAAACTTGGTGATTTTGAGGGAACCAAGATACAATGATGTGTATAGTATTGATATGAAGAATATTATCTCCTCTGAGAAAGCTACATGTGCAAAGGCAACACTTGAAGAAGCACATCTATGGCACAGAAGATTAGGTCATGTGAATTTCAAGAACATCAACAAGCTGGTCAAAGGCAACTTAGTTAGAGGTTTACCTTCCAAAACTTTCAAGACTGATCATTCTTGTTTAGCTTGCAAGAATGGTAAACAACATAAAGCTTCATGTAAGAAGCTTGGGGAAAGAACAGTTAGAGAACCTTTGGAGTTGTTGCATATGGATTTATTTGGACCTGTTTCTGTTTCAAGCCTTAACAAGAAGAAGTACTGCTTAGTTGTGACAGATGATTGCAGTCGTTTTAGTTGGGTCTTTTTCTTGGGATTTAAAGATGAAACTTTTGATGCCATTCATGATTTAATAATATCCCTGGAAAATCAATTAAGACTCAAGGTTAGAGGTATTAGATGTGATAATGGGACTGAATTCAAGAACAAGCTTATGGATGATCTTTGTGCCAACAAAGGAATCAAGAGGGAATTTAGAATTGCTAGAACTCCTCAGCAGAATGGAGTTGCAGAAAGGAAGAACAGAACCTTGATAGAAGCAGCAAGAACAATGCTTGCAGATTCACTCTTACCTATTCAGTTTTGGGCTGAAGCAGTAAATGCTGCTTGCTATATTTTGAATAGAGTTTCTATCACCAAACCTCAGATGAAGACACCCTATGAATTACTAATGGGCAGGAAACATAGTATAAGCTTTATGAAGCCTTTTGGATGTCCTCTTACTATCCTTAATACCATTGATAACTTGGGAAAGTTTGATGGCAAGTCTGATGAAGGATATCTTTTGGGCTATTCTACAAATAGTAAAGGTTTTCGTGTATACAATAAGGTTACAAAGAAGGTTCAAGACTGTCTCCATGTTGAATTCCTTGTAGATCAGACAAACCAAAGGGGTAAAGGTCCTGATTGGATGTTTGACCTTGATGTATTGACTCCTTCAATGAACTATGTGCCTGTTAGGGAGGAGAATCAAGTTGTTCATTCAGAAGAAGAAGATTCACAATTCATAGTTCATGGTGTTAATGCAAGTTCTACAGCTGTTCAAGATACAGAGTCTATTCCTGTTAACAAGAAGCAAAAAACTGTTGAAACACAAAGTACTGATGATTCAACTCCCATAATCTCTGATGAAGATCAAGCCATTCAAGATGAACTCAATAGGATGCTTTTTCAAGAAACACTTGCAAAGTCCTATGAGGATGAACAAAGAAGAGCTTATGAAGCAGAGAAGACAAAGGGAAAATCTAAAAATTCATCTGACAGTACTTTGGACAACAACACTTTGGATCCCAGTACTTTGGATCAAAGTACTGCTGCTCCATTTGAAAGTACTTCTGTAGGGGTTAATTCAAACACTTGGACAAATACTGATGATTGGCCTGGTTCATCCATGCCTCCTTTTGAAGGATCAGATGATGAGCTGCAAGATGATGGAATTTTCTCTCAACAAGGTCCTGATTTCACAAACTTGGAAGATGATCTTACTGTACCAACTACTCACACTTCAAGAGTACATAAGAATCATCCTACAAATAAGATTATTGGTTCTCCTACTTCTGGTGTTCTTACAAGATCTAAAGCTAAAAATACCATCAAGCCCCATAATGCTTTGCTTAGCTTTGTTTATAAACAGAATAGGATGAACCATAAGGATCAACAGACTTGTTTATTTGCTTGTTTCATCTCTCAAGAAGAACCCAAGAATGTAGCTCAAGCTTTAACTAAAGAAAGCTGGGTTGAAGCTATGCAAGAAGAACTTCTACAGTTTAAGCTTCAAGAAGTTTGGGTCTTATGTGATTTACCTGATGGCATGAAGGTAATTGGTACAAGATGGGTCTTCAGAGTCAAAAGAGATGAAAGAGGTAATGTCATCAAGAACAAAGCAAGATTGGTTGCACAAGGATATAGACAGGAAGAAGGAGTGGATTATGATGAAGTATTTGCTCCTGTAGCAAGAATTGAAGCAATCAGACTGTTCCTTGCTTTTGCTTCTTATATGAGATTTCCAGTCTATCAAATGGATGTAAAGAGTGCCTTTCTTTATGGCAAGATTACAGAAGAGGTTTATGTTAAACAACCTCCTGGTTTTGAAGATCCTGAGCATCCCAACAAAGTCTACAAAGTTGTCAAAGCATTGTATGGTCTTCATCAAGCCCCTAGAGCTTGGTATGAAAGACTCTCAAATTTTCTGGTACAACATGGCTATAGGAGAGGAGCCATTGATAAGACTTTGTTCATAAAAAGAGACAAAAAGGATATCATGCTTGTTCAAGTATATGTGGATGATATTATCTTTGGAGCTACAAAACAGTCCATGGTGAAAGAATTTGAAGAACTTATGCAAAAAGAATTTCAAATGAGTTCAATGGGTGAGTTAACTTTCTTTTTGGGGCTTCAAGTTAAACAGTCAAGTACTGGTATCTTCATAAGTCAAGATAAGTATGTCACTGACATTCTTAAGAAGTTTAACCTCAATTCTATCAAGCCAGTCACTACACCCATTAAATCTTCAAATTCACTTGGTAAAGATGAAGATGGCAAACCAGTGGAAGTCAAGCTTTACAGATCTATGGTTGGGTGTCTCATGTACTTAACTGCATCAAGACCTGATATCATGTTTGCTGTTTGTCTATGTGCAAGATATCAAGTTTCACCCAAGGTTTCTCATATGAATGCTGTACAAAGAATCTTTGCCTATCTCAAGCATCAACCTAAGTTAGGATTGTGGTATCCTAAGGAGTCCCCTTTTCACTTGGAAGCTTTTTCAGATAGTGATTATGCTGGAGATAATTTTGATAGAAGATCAACCACTGGTGGATGCCAATATCTTGGAAGAAGATTAGTCTCTTGGCAATGTAAGAAACAAACAATTGCAGCAACCTCATCTACTGAAGCAGAATATGTTGCAGCTGCAAGTTGTTGTGGACAAGTACTGTGGATGCAAAATCAACTCTTGGATTATGGATTCAATTTCAAGAATACTCCTATCAACATTGATAATGAGAGTACTATTTGTATTGTGAAGAATCCAGTTTATCATTCCAAGACTAAGCACATTCAGATTAGGCATCATTTTATTCGAGATTGTTATGAGCACAGATTGATTAATGTTGTCAAGATTCATACAGATGATAATGTAGCAGATTTACTCACAAAAGGCTTTGATGTTTCAAGATTCAAGCATTTGGTGGTAAGTATTGGTATGATCAATTTTTAGGCTATTTTTGAGGGGAGGCATTAATAGTCATTCATATTTTGAGGGGAGGCTACATATATCATTCAAAAGAAAGGAACTTTTATTCATTAAAAGTGACAGTACATTCATCTTCAAAGACCATAGTCATTACATCAACAGAGATACATGATAAAGCAAACCTACATCAACCTACAACCTACATAAACTACTCCATAGGCTTTTTCCCTTTGCCCTGGTAGTTGTGTTTTGCCTTCTGAGCTTGCTTTCTCTTTTCATCAAAAGATGCTTGCATTTTTGGACAAGGTAGGAAAAGCACTTGCATTGGAGGTTTCTCTAGTCTTGCAGGCTTCTCCCACAGGAATCTTCAGGTTCTTTAGAGCAGTCTCTAAAGCTTGGTTCAAGGCTCTTGGCAGTTCTTTGGATAGTGTTGTAGCTGGAGCAGCAGCTGGTGCCTTTCTCTTAGAGTTTCTCTGGTTTGAGCTTGATGCAATTGGAGGAAAGTAATCACTCCATCCTGGCTTTGATTCTGAATCAGAATTAGAGTCAAAGTTAAACTCAATCTCTGTATCACTTGAGTCATCTGATGAGATATAAACCAATGGAAAGTTGCTCATGGTGAAGTTATGGTTTTGAAAGATGAAGATAAGGTTTGAAGTTTTTGTTATGATTTTGTGATGAAGTAAAGTGCGTATGAAGAGTCTTTTTATAGGCAAATGGGTTTTGGATGCTGAAAGTACTGTTCAACGGCTACAATGAAAGTACTGCTTTGCTGACGTTGGAAGTACTGGTACTATTCCAACGGTAATAAAAGTGTGGTAAAATATTTTTGATTTTCTTGGAAAGAAATAAGGGCTAAAAATAACGGTTTGCGCATTTATTTGGATTCGATTTTTTAAATCTTACCCATATATACTTAACCCTACCGAATTATTCTCTTTCCTTATAACTAACATCCCACTTTTCATAAACATAACCCTCGCCGCTCTCTTACTTACTCATTCATACATCAATGGCTCGTTCCACTTGCAATCGTCACAATATGGTAGCCAACTTGGATAAAACGGAATTGAATGTTGATTTTCATGATATAATTGATTTTCTCACTGGGTCGTCAATCAATTATGCTATCTTGGTCAATCCCGATGTTATTGCACCTTGGATTCAAGAGTTTTGGGCTACTGCTAAAGCTGGATGGGAGGAGATGGATGTTTGGTTTATTACTGCTAAGGTTGCTGGGCGTAATATTCGAATTACAGAGGATACCATAAGAACAGACCTTCAGTTTCATGATGAAGAAGGTACTGCTTGTTTTGCTAAAGAGGTACTTTGGGATACACTTAGGGATATTGGATATGAGGGTTCACTTCGCAAGCTAACCTTTGACAAACCCTTATTCAGTCCACATTGGAAATATTTGATCCATGCCCTACTTCATTGTCTAAGCAACAAGAGTACTGCTTGGAATGAATTTCCCAAATCAATAGCCTCTGCCTTGGTAGGACTAGCTACTAATCAGCCATTAAATTTTTCTTGGATGATACTTGATGGTATGCTTAAACACATCAAGAATGGTTCTCTATTTTTGATGTATTTTAGGTTCATACAGGTCTTTTTGAATAAACAGCTTGAAGGTGTTTCTAAAACCCAAGAATTTTTGCCAGTTGTTACTCTTCCTGATAAGGTATTTACCTTCATGGCCACCAAGAGTGCTAAATTTTCTGGTAGGGATACACCTCTCACTGCTTACATGTTGGAGGTAGCACAAGTTGTTAGAGATGCTGCTCATGAAGATTCAGAGGATGCATCTGAACATTCAGACTCTGCTCCCACTCCATCTCAAGATGATTCTCAACAGTCTGACAGGTCACCTTCAAATGGAGAAGATGTTTCTCAAAACATTGTTTCTTCACCAGTTCAAGAAATCTCTCAAAAGACTGTTTCAAGGGAAAAGACTGCTTCAACAGACAAGACTATTTCTCTGCATGGTATTGCTATTGAAGANATCTGAACATTCAGACTCTGCTCCCACTCCATCTCAAGATGATTCTCAACAGTCTGACAGGTCACCTTCAAATGGAGAAGATGTTTCTCAAAACATTGTTTCTTCACCAGTTCAAGAAATCTCTCAAAAGACTGTTTCAAGGGAAAAGACTGCTTCAACAGACAAGACTATTTCTCTGCATGGTATTGCTATTGAAGATTCAGATCATGGTGTACATCAACCACCAACTCCCAATGATTATACTTCCACAGATGGTTCTCAGACATCTGGAGGAGATGAGGGATCTGATGCAGTCACACCTAATGAAGATGAGGTTCTGGATAATTATGCCTTGACAAGAGAGTTGAAGAGGTTGAAGAGAGCTTATGATGTTCAAGCTATTGCTATGGAAATTCTTCAACAGAAGTATAAGGAGTTGAAGAAATTAGTTAAGTCTCTCATTCCACAAAATCCAGAAGGTCTCCAGAAGTTTAAGTCTAAAAGGAGGAGGCTAAGAAAGCTATCTTCATTCACACTGGGGAGGAATAAGGAAGATGTGAATTTGAATGAAGATGCTTTCTTTGAAGATACTGTTAATGAAAATACAGTTCTGAATCAAAAGACTGTTGATGAAAAGACTGCTGATCAAAGTACTGATGCTGTTGATCAAGATGCTGTTAATACTGGTTTAAATATTCCACAGACACCACTTGAAGAACAAATTCCTCATCAAGATACTATTGAAAGAAAGAATGATGAGACTGAGCAAATAAATCTTCAAGAAGCTGATATTCCAATCAGAAGTGGTGATAAAGAAGAATTGGATTTGGAAGGTACTGGTGTTGGTCTTGCTCAAGATATTGCTAATCAAGATACTGCTCAAGGTACTGTGAGGCAGTCTCTCATTACACCAAGGACCTTAAATTTTAAAAAAGATGTGGGTCCATCCAATCCAGTTCAGGAAGAAGAGATTAGAAAATCTACCAATAGTGATGATGAAACTATTGCTGAGATTATGATGAGTATATCCAGACCTAGAGGCATTGTTATTCAAGAAGTTGAACATACTCAAGCAAAACCTTCTCCTCAACCTACTCAAGAAACTGATCCTAAAGACAAAGGGAAAGGAATCTTGGTAGAACCAGAGAAAAAGAATAAGAAGAAGGAATTATCTTTAGCACAAATAAGGGCTATTCAAGAAGCTAAAGGTGAAGAAGCTGCTAAACAGTTACAAGCAGAACTTGATGCTGAGTTTGTAAAAGAAAGAGAGATTGTTGTTCAACCAAGAAGGCCAATGACAAAAGCCCAAGAAAAAATTTTTATATGAGTTATTTGAAAGGTCGTGGATACAAAGGTTNATCTTGGTAGAACCAGAGAAAAAGAATAAGAAGAAGGAATTATCTTTAGCACAAATAAGGGCTATTCAAGAAGCTAAAGGTGAAGAAGCTGCTAAACAGTTACAAGCAGAACTTGATGCTGAGTTTGTAAAAGAAAGAGAGATTGTTGTTCAACCAAGAAGGCCAATGACAAAAGCCCAAGAAAAAATTTTTATATGAGTTATTTGAAAGGTCGTGGATACAAAGGTTTACAGAAGTTAAAGTATCAAGAAATGAAGGATTTATATAATGCTGTCAGAGAAGAATATCGAAGACAAGTAGCTGACATTATTGGTTATGATACTGAAGAAGGAAAACAGATGATGGAAGCTGGTAATAAAAGGAAAAGAATAACAACTAAATCACAGTCATCAAAGAAGTCTAAGTCTGAAGTGGAATTAAGAGCAAACACAATTGATGAACTGAGAAATTACCTAAGAGTTGTTGATTTTGAGCTTCCTAAGTCAGAAGAAGTTACTGCTACAAAGTCTAAGATATCAGATTTGGAGGTTATTGACTCTGAAAAAGATGGAGATTATTTTGTTTTCCATAGAGAAGATGACAGCTTCAGAGCATTTAATTTGTTGGTAGATGTATTGCACCTTATAGACAGAGAAGATTTGTTTTATCTACATCAACAGATTCAAGCTCATTTTGAACACATTCCACTCAAAGGAATTGGTGTATTGTTGCTGGGAGATCTGACTACAATGTGGGAAACAGAAGAGACAAGCACAGCTGATGTTTGGAAGAATCAAGAAGTCTGGGAGATTCAAAGGAATTGGTGTATTGTTGCTGGGAGATCTGACTACAATGTGGGAAACAGAAGAGACAAGCACAGCTGATGTTTGGAAGAATCAAGAAGTCTGGGAGATTCAAAGTTGGAGATTCTTTGCAAATGCTGGTGTACATGTCTTAGAATTGGAAGATGGTACTATGATCCATATGCTAGTAGAAAGGAGATATCCTCTTACAAGAGATTTGATGATGAGGATGTTGGATCATGGTATGGAAGTAGAGCAAGAGGATGAAACTGCTCTAATGGTGATAAATTTGTTTATCAATTGGACAATTTTGAAGGATGATGATTAATAATTACTGGTATAATCTTAATTGTTTAAAATCTTTTGAATAAACAAGTACTTTATTCAAAGTACTGCTGATCAAACAGTATTTTCACAAAGTACTGCTTGCAGCCTAAAACCAGTAAAGTCTTTTTGAAATAACAATTTTTGTCATGTGCAAAAATACTTTTTGAAGCACAAATGTTTACAGCAACAAATTGTTTTTGGAGATGAACATTGATGAGTGTGTAAATACTCATCATTTTTGGTCAATCTGAACTGCAAAAACATTTAAAAAACACTCAAAAATGCATCAAAATACTGAAAATATTCCAGGGATTGTGTTTTATATGTTTCAGATGCAAAATGAGTAAAAACAGATGAAAAACGAACAAAGTTTGCATAATTGGCAGTTTCAGTCCCTGAACTTTCAAGAAATGACAGTTTTAGTCCCTAGAAGTTTATTTTGGAAAAAAAAAGTTAAAAATGGTCCTTGGGAATTCACAAGTTATCAAGTTTGACCTTTGGATAAAAAGTTTGAGGAAATTACAGTTTTGGTCCCTGAAGTTTCAAAAATGGAAAAAACAGTCCCTGGGCATTTTTAAATTGGAAAACTTACATATATAGCCCTTGTACTATTTATCTTGGCTAATCAAGTGCTTTTTGATAACTTTAGGAAAGTTTCACTTTTAACCCCTCAACTTTGAAAAATGACATATTTGGTCCCCGAAAATTCTAAAAGTGCAAAATTGCAATCAAGGTACTTGGAGTATGGAAGATGGCAAGTTTGGTCCTTATGAGACTTTGGAAAATCACATTTCAGTCCCTTATTTTCAGAAAATAACATAAATGGTCCTTGTACTTAACTACTAAACCAAATGGACCCTATTAGTTATTACAACCCAACAAAACAAGCCCAAATCCAGGCCCAAAAACCAACCCAACCCCATTTGATATATACCCAGGGTCAAATACCAGGGTCAAACCACCTGGTTTCTCTTTTTCCCTCCCTCTTCACTGAAACAAAACCACCTTCCAAACCAGGTGGTATCACCACCCCAACTTGCCTCCACCACCCCTACCTCTGCACCTAGAAACCACCCACAATAAATGCACCACCCCTAGGCATCAATCAGGCTCCAATTGGCTTGATACCAATTTCCAGCCAAAACAAACCAAGGGTCAAGATCAAATTACAGTCATCCAAAGGCTATTATTGTTGATGGGAAATGCTCAGGAACCCCACTCCAATCACTTATAAAGAAGAAGAAAGAAGCAGAGAAGAGTAGTAGATAGTTAGTGTAGAATTAGTGTCGAATGTAGTGTAATTTTAATTTCCAGTGTTCATTTAAGATTCCAAGTTGTAATTTTGATGTTTTCAGTATATTAGAAACCTATTTCATCCACAAATTTCAAGTTTCAATCCATTCTCAGTTTATGTAATTTTTAATTTAAAAATCTAAATTTCACTTGTAATTGTTAAATGTTGGTAATCACTGATCTATAAGCTCATATTAGCTCACTAATAAGCTTTTACAAGCTTTTTAAGCATTAAAACAAGTATTAATTCAGTTTACAAAAATACAAGAAAAATACTAAAAAAATAGCTTTTAATTCAAAAAATCAGTTTATATGGAGAACCAAGAGTGGAGCAGGGCAAATAATGGATGGCCTTGGGTTAGGTGCCTTATGGGAGGCTTTAGAAAGTGATTTTGGTTCTTGGTTTTCAGTTTCTAGGCTTGAGCCATCCGTGAGTCAATTTTTCCATTTTTGCTTATTACTGTTCAGGTACTCATTTGATGATCAATTCTATGTTTCTATGCTTATTTTGAGTTTCTTAGTTGAGTAGTTGCTTAAAATTGCATGCTTGTTTGCTAGAATGCATTTGTGTTCATATTTGTCATTTAACTGCCATGATGTAGCATAATCTAGATTAATGGTTGTTTGTTGTTTTTGTTGGTGTTTCAGTGCTTAAATAAGTAACTTACATCTTATTAGAACCTTAGGAATCAGTGATATGGTCTAAGTCAGTATATTCATTTGAAAATCTCATTTTCATCTACTTAAGGGGGTGTTTGGTTCAGGGTTGTTCAAAGAGTCCCATTGTGTTTCAGTGAAAGTCTTTGGTTCAAACAGGTCACATAAGGTCATATTAGAGTAATTTAGGCATAAAAATCCCATGTTCTTTGGAAAAAGTCAAATCCTAGTTTACATCTCCTTATTTCAGTCACTGTTAAGCATTTTTAGTTCCATAATCATCATATTAGCTCATAAGTGTATTTTTCAGCTTAAATCAGTCTCATTGTTACTTATAACATCATTTTTAGTCATTAGGATCAGATCAAAGTTCAATAAAGTCAACCATTCTCAAAATAATCAAAAAGTCAAAAGTGCCCAAACTGCAGAAAAAATTTTGAATTTTCATTTCTTCAATTTTAAACCAAATCTGATAAAATTTTTGGGTAATGTACTCTGATATATTTTTGACTTTTAATTTTTAGATTTTTTTTACAAGGGTAAATAGCCCTTTTTCGGGCTGCAAAAACGCGTTTTCAACAGCAGAAGTAGTTTTTGATTTTTCATTTCTTCGTTATAAGTCCTTTTTAGCTGAAATTTGGTTTGTAGCTTATTTAGTAGATTATCTAGTTACTGTTATTTTTGTTTTATTTTTTAGATTTTTTTTAAGTAGCTTATTTGGCCTTCACAGTTAGATTTTTAGCATTTTTTTTCGCTTTCGCAGCAACTTTAGGTATTGGATTTGCTTATTTTCTGCTTTTTAGTCCTTATTAACTGCTTAAATTGATCCCATATTGCTTGTTTAGGTCCCCCTAGCCAGTTTTGCTTATTCCTCCCTTTAGTTTTAGCATATAGAAGCTTTTAGGTAGCTTTTTAGATTTCATTTGTGCACTAATATAGCTTATATGCAAACTGCTCATAATTTTCCTTTCCAACTGCTTATTTAGTGAGTTTCATGAAATGTTGTAGTTATGAAAAGTGCCTATTTTTACATGTTTCATTAGTTTGTAAAATAAAAATTGAAAAAAAAATATATATTTTGCAAAAAGGGGTGAGGCAGGGTCGAACCTGAGACCTCCGCCATTGGGAGTGTTAGTAGTGTACCTGGATGCATAGTTGCCCTTGGGTCTTTTCTTGTCAAACTTTGCACAATCAATTCTCTTATAGTAGTTGTAGTCTATTTAGCTTGTTTTTGCTAATTTGCTTATTGCACTGCTTATTAATAAGCTTTTGGGCCTCTTTGTATTTTTACTAGTTTCCTGTTATTGTAAAGTATTTGTAAAAAAAAATTCAGATTTATTTAACTCAGTTTAGTATTTATTTTGATTTAATTTAGTTTAAATAGTTTTTAATTCATAATAAATAGAAAAATACTTAAATAAATAATTTTCTTTTTTCTAAAATTTTCTTTTATTATTAGGATTGTAAAAAAGTAATTTTTCTTTGCTTATTCCTCCCTTTAGTTTTAGCTTATAGAAGCTTTTAGGTAGCTTTTTAGATTTCATTTGTGCACTAATATAGCTTATATGCAAACTGCTCATAATTTTCCTTTCCAACTGCCTATTTAGTGAGTTTCATGAAATGTTGTAGTTATGAAAAGTGCCTATTTTTACATGTTTCATTAGTTTGTAAAATAAAAATTGAAAAAAAAATATATTTTGCAAAAAGGGGTGAGGCAGGGTCGAGCCTGAGACCTCCCCCCTTGGGAGTGTTAGTAGTGTACCTGGATGCATGGTTGCCCTTGGGTCTTTTCTTGTCAAACTTTGCACAATCAATTCTCTTATAGTAGTTGTAGTCTATTTAGCTTGTTTTTGCTAATTTGCTTATTGCACTGCTTATTAATAAGCTTTTGGGCCTCTTTGTATTTTTACTAGTTTCCTGTTATTGTAAAGTATTTGTAAAAAAAATTCAGATTTATTTAACTCAGTTTAGTATTTATTTTGATTTAATTTAGTTTAAATAGTTTTTAATTAATAATAAATATAAAAATACTTAAATAAATAATTTTCTTTTTTCTAAAATTTTCTTTTATTATTAGGATTGTAAAAAAGTAATTTTCATACCCGTAGGATTAGCATAGCTCTAATCTCACTTTTTATTTTACGCGTTCGCGTTATTTTTAACATAAACGCGCGTTTTTTATTTTAAATACGTTTTAGATTAACTTGGTTTTACGTACTTGTTTATATTGCTTGTTTAAGTCATTTTCATTCATATTCTCTTAGATTAATCACTCATTCCAAAACGTTTTTGTTGAATCTACTACCCTTGATAGATCTTGTAGCTCTCGTTGATCGTTAGCAGTGTCTATGTAATCACAAACACTCTAATAGAGAATCTCCAAAGCTTGTATTCTAATGCGGAAAATAAATACAAATAGAAACAATGTGTTGGGAATTCTGCTAAGTGAGAATTCTACTGATGGTTACTGCTGAAGACACAGATTCTGCTGAAGATGTGATACTGCTGAAGACATAGTTTCAGCATATTTAGTTTCTGCGGATATAGTTAAACCGCGTATTATGTAATGTAGTTAGGATATGCATGAGTTATATTAGGAAAAGATAATGCATATCATTTAAAGTTTATAGATTATACGTTTCTTGAGAAACGGTTTAGGTTAGAGTTCCTTCTCTATAAAAGGAACACAAGTTTATGTTTGATGTAACGAACAAGTTTATAAGTTTTTAATATATAATCCATAGAGGATTAAGTGTTCTTAGTATTAATTGTTTATGCTTGTATTTGTTTTCCGCATTAGAGTACAAGCTTTGGAGATTCTCTATTAGAGTGTTTGTGATTACATAGACACTGCTAACGATCAACGAGAGCTACAAGATCTATCAAGGTTATATAGATTCAACAAGTGGTATCAGAGCCTCGGGAGAGTCTCTTTGATACTAAGAAAATCAATTCTTTAAACCACTCCTCAACAACACAACTTTACATAATGTCTGGATCTGATGCTGAGTCAGATACAACACACAATCAAAACACAACATCCCTACATCACCTCACTCTCTCAAACAGCAATGCAAAATTCCCTTACCTTAAGAAAGAAGAGTATGAACTCTGGGCAATGCAGATGCAGAACTGGATTACCAACATTGACCATAATCTTTGGAAGGTAGTACTTAAAGGTAATAGTCCAAAGAGGACTGGTACTGATGCAGATGGTAGAATATACTATCTTGATCCCACATCTGCTGAAGAGGTTCTTGCTCTTCAGAGGGAAAACAAAGTTAGAACTATACTTCTTCAAGCTATACCTCCAGACCACTTGGGTGACTTTCACTTCATGTCTGATGCAAAGGATCTCTGGATGGCAATTAAAGCTAGATTTGGTGGGAATGATGAGTCAAGAAGGATGAGGAAGTCAATGCTGAAGCAGCAGTTTCAAGAGTTTCAGATCACTGAGGAAGAAGGTATACACAAGGGTTATGACAAATTTCACAAGATTCTGAGTCAATTGAATCAGCTGAAGGCAAGGCCAGACAATGAAGATTGCAATGCTAAATTCTTAAGATCCTTGCCTCCATCATGGCTTCAAGTAAGTATTGCACTCAAAGCCAAGGGTGGATTGGATATGATGAGCTTTGATGATTTATACAACAAGCTCAAAACTCTTGAACCAGATGTCAAAAGTCCTATTCGCTCAACTACTCCAAATTACTCAGCTTTTGTTGGTTCTACATCCAATATAATGCCTCCTAGTTCAAGTCCAATTTCAACTGCATCATCTTCATACACACCAACCAAATCACATTCTTCTGGTAGTGTGTTGGAAGATGTACTTCACTCCTTTGTTGCTGATTGTGAATCTCAGCAGCAACTCTCCTATGAGGACTTTGAACAGGTGGATCCATTGGATATGGAAGAGATGAACTTGAAGTGGCAGGTGGCTATGCTTTCATTAAGCATCAAGAGATTTGAGAAAAAGGCTGGGAGGAAGTTTGGTTTCAATGGCAGGGATTCAGCCAGGTTTGACAGAAGGAAGATCAAGTGTTACACTTGTGGTCAAATGGGTCACTTCTCTAGAGAATGCAAGGATAGGAAATCTACTGATGAGGTTAGGTATTCTACCTATCAGCAGAAACAAGGGGAAGTTGATACTGCAAAAACTGGATATCCCACAGCTTTGATCACTCTGGATGATCATGTTGACTGGAAGGCTCATGAGAGGAGTGATGGTGATAGTGATCAGAGTGGATTGCTGGCAAGCTGTACTTCAGAGGATTCTCATGATCAATTTGCTCTTATGGGCATCTCTCAGGTACATAACTGTGTGTTTGGTTGTAGTATAAGATATAATGAACTTAAAGAACAATATGATGAATTGAAACCTAAATATAATGAGTGTTATAAAGACCTTGAGTCATATAAACGTGGTCTAAAGATAGTAGAAAAACAAAAGATTTGGTTTCAAAAGAATCAAGTTGCTTATGAGGAGGAAATAAAAGGGTTGAAACAGGAATTAAAATGTGCTCAAGATGAGTTAATCTATACTAAGAAGTTAAAAGCTAATTTAGAATCTGATAAACAAGTTCTTCAAGAGAAGCTAGATAATGAAATAGCTACACATAAGAAGTGGTTAATATCAGGTGATAATTTAGCTAGAAGTTTGTATGGTTGTCAAGCTGTAAATTCTGGTATAGGTTTAGGTTTTAAGAAATATGTAGGATTAGAAGCTAGGGATGACAGTAGAAAAACTACACCAGCAGGATTAGCAAACTATGTTAAAGAAGGCACCTTACATGCTGTCCCTGGTCCCATTAGAGGTGAACATATGCCCATTGACCTATCCATTACAGTTGACTTTGATGGATCACATCATTTATATGGCAAAAAGTCAAGTGACTTATCTGACCCTGTTACTAATGATGCTGACTCTGTCTCTTGCAGTGACAAGTCTTCTGAAAAAGGGTCTACTGCCTATGAAAGCTGTGATTCAAGTGATAAGTCAGACCCTCCCAAGACCTCTTTCAAGCCTTCACCCAAGTCCTCAAACAAGCCTCTAGGAGTTGCTGCTGATGAATCTCATTCAAAGACAGTTTCTACTGAAGACTTGTTATTTAATTCTTTGCAAAACAATAATGTTAATTCTGTCAAAAACAATTCTGTTAATGTTTGTGGTTTGAATGCTTTCAATAGAACTCCTTTGAATGTTAATAAATCTTCTAGAAAGAAGAAATGTTTTGTGTGTGGAAGCAAATCTCATTTAATTAAGGATTGTAAGTTTCATGAGCAAAGAATGGGTGATTGTGCTAAGACAACTAGACCAATGTGGAAACGTGTTGATGACATACCTGCTTATATTCCACAAGCAACTCAATCTAACAGCAGATACAATACTGCTGATAAATCAGCATCTGCTGATGCATCAGTTTCTGCTGATAGAACTTTTTCATCATATAGGAAAAGACATGTTGCAAGACCATTCCCTAGATCTGTTTCGTCTTATTATCAGAATGGTTATTGGCCTAGTTATTATCAACCTATGTATATGGGTTGGGGGGACCATGGGATACTGCTGTTAAGCCCTCAGCAGGTTGTTCTTGGACTAACAGGGGATCTAATTATCAAAGAAGATCCAAGAACAATGGTGGATCTTATACATCTACATGGCCTACTTCTTATGATCCACAAGGCAGGCTCAAGTCAGTAATGACTTGAGTCTCCAAAGTGTACTTATATTTTGTATTTTTTTTGTTGTTATTGTAGGATCATCCCTTACTAAGTAAAGAAGTTGGCATAGTAGATAGTGGCTGTTCAAGGAGCATGTCAGGGAACAGAGAAAAGATGATTAACTTTGTACCCATAGCAAGTGGAGGAAATGTGACCTTTGGTGGAGGAAATGGTAGAATCACAGGAAAAGGAACTATCAGAACACCCATGCTGGATTTTGAAAATGTACTTTATGTGAAGGAACTGCAGCACTTTAATTTGTTCTCAGTGTCACAAATTTGTGATAAAAAGAACAAAGTTTTCTTCTCAGAGGATGGATGTCTTGTACTCAACAAAGACTTCAAACTTCCAGCAGATACACCAATTCTGCTGAGAGTTCCAAGAAGCAATAATTTGTACACATTCAACTTAAATGAGGTACAGCCTGACAGTGATCTAACATGTTTGGTGGCTAAAGCTTCCATGGATGAATCTACCAAATGGCATAGAAGGATGGCTCATGTGAATTTCAAGACCATCAACAAGCTATCTAAACTTGGTCTTGTTCAAGGGCTTCCTTCCAAGGTCTTCACCATTGAACAGAATTGTGTTGCATGCAACAAAGGAAAACAACACAGAGCCTCCTACAAAGCCATTACAGCAGTGAGCAATATCACAGAACCACTACAGTTGCTGCATATGGACCTCTTTGGTCCAACTCAAGTGAAAAGTATTGATCATAAGTACTTCTGTTTGGTGATCACTGATGATTATAACAGGTTTTGCTGGGTATTCTTTTTGAAAACTAAAGATGAAACATCTCCAATTTTAAAAGATTTTATTACCCTAGTTGAAAACCAGCTAAATAAAAAGGTTAAAGGTATAAGGTGTGATAATGGAACAGAGTTCAAAAATGTGGTTTTAATAGACCTTTGTAACTCTAAAGGAATAAAAAGGGACTATAGCAATCCCAGGACCCCACAACAGAATGGGGTTGCTGAGAGGAAGAATAGAACCTTAATAGAGGCAGCAAGATCCATGCTTGCAGACTCTAGGTTACCCACAATGTTCTGGACTGAGGCAGTAAGTACTGCTTGTTATGTTCTGAACAGGGTCTCTATCACAAGACCTCATTCTAAGACACCTTATGAACTTCTCACAGGGAAAGTTCCTTCTATTCATTACCTAAGACCTTTTGGCTGTCATGTGACCATTTTGAACACCAGTGACCCACTTGGGAAATTTGATGGCAAGGCTGATGAGGGATACATTGTGGGATATTCAGCTCATAGTAAGGCTTATAGGGTATATAACTTGAATGCTAAAAGGATAGAGGAGACTCTTAATCTAAGATACCTAGAAGAAAAACCTAATGTACAAGGCATGGTCATGCTTGGTATTTTGACCTGGACTACTTAACTGATTCTTTGGGGTATACTAGATTTGTTGCTAATCAATCTGCAGGTACAAAAGATGCTCCTTCTAACAATGCAGGTGTACTAGATGATGACTCAGAGGATGAGTCTGAGTTTGATGAACTAACTATTGTTGTACCTTCCATTCCTCCTAACCATTTTGTAGGAAACAGTGGAAAAGATACTTCTGAGAAGGATGAAGATGAGTCATACTATGCAGAGGATCTTGCTAAGCTCATGACACAAGAACATGCTGCTACTCAAGAAGCTGAGAAACTTGGTGCACAGATTACAAATGATGCTAAAGCACTTCTGAGACAATCAGCACAAGCCATCAGTGGAAATCAGGATTTTGCTGACAGTTCTACTGACAGTTCTCCTGTTTCTTCTGATAACTTCATTACTGCTGATGCACAACCTGTTTCTACTCTTATTTCTGCTCGTGTGTCAACAGACTTTGGTGAACCATATACACGATTTCCAAGTCCTACAGATCTTGGTAATCACCAACCCAAAGCTGGCATCTTCACTTCCTCTTCCTATGATAGTGATTTTGAACCAACTGTGACCAATCTTGACAAAACCATTGATGTCAACCCCAATGCTACAAAAAGGATTCACACTAATCATC
>LBNU01037865.1:72837-83481 GCA_014162995.1 Artemisia annua | reverse complement strand
ACTTTTATGCTCCAAAAACGTCCAAATATGCATGTTATCCAGAATTCTTCTCAAAAGTACCTAAAATGACAAAAGGAACGATTTAGGGCAATATTTGATCACATTTATACGAATTAAGGCTTAAATGACCCCTTAAAAGCGTAACACTTTTCGTCTCATCAGTCATACTCTCCGTGTAGGCCGTGAAGTCTCCGTTGATTTGAATTGCCACAAGGTTTGAGTCCACTCGTACGTCCAATGCCCTTATTCGCATGTCACTTGCGATCCTTAATCCTGCCAGTAACGCTTCGTATTCTGCTCCGTTGTTAGTAGCGACGAAATTCAGTCGGAGGGCGTAAGTGTATTCTTCTTTGTTCGGACTGATTAGTACCAATCCTGCTCCGGCACCCTTTTTGCTGGATGCTCCGTCTGTATATAGTATCCACTCTTCAGTTTGAGAGATATCGTATATCTCCATGCCCCCCGCTTTTGAACCTCGATCGGATGATCCGATGGGTATTTCATTGATGAAATCAGCCAAGACTTGCCCTTTAATTGCGTTCCGAGGCAATTATTTTTTTTGGGTCAATTGTGATATTTGAAACTTATATAAATTATATGTCATGCCTATACATATATTAAATGGTCCAAATGAATTAATATATTGTACACATTATTTAAAAATGAAGATATGCATAACTTAATTATGGAAAGTGATAATTTCTGTTTTTCTCTCATTGACTACACCCTAAAATTCGGCCCTTATCACACCCTTTCCATTCTATATGATTTTGATACATATTCTCATTTAAAACAAATTTTAAAAACCCTAAAAACACCCCAAAAATATAAACGGCGGCTCCTTACTTTCTAGAGGCTCTTGGGAATTTTTCCTAGACGTGTACTGATCCATAGGAGGTGGGAAAAATATTGGTAAAGGCTGTGGAGAGATCGGGTTTCAGTTTTGATTTTTGGTTGCTCGTTATTATGGCCGAGAAGGAGAAAATTCTTTCTGCTCATTCTTTTCGATTCAGCCTACTTGGGTATTTTTTTTATCATCATTTTTATCCTATATAATCTGTATAAAATGATATAATTGAACCATGCATGATTATTAGGCCTAACAAATTTAAATAAACTAAAAACCCTAAAAATATGCAAAATTAAGAAATCGGCATATATGATTTTTGTGTATCAAGATCTGATTTTTATGGCATGCTATGATATATATTTGATCTGAATAAAATGGATTTGAATTTATATGAAGCTAATGAACAATTATTTTGAATTATTTTTTTTATCAGATTAAAGAAAAATAAAAAGAAAATGGTTTGGGGTTAGGGTTAGGGTTTGGATAATTTGTTTTGGTTAGTCAATGTTGTAATGATTGTGTTTTGATGAACAAATAATGTGGGAAAAATTTGGGTTTGATTTGGTGGATTTTTGTTTAAACCGTATGGTGTTTTAATATTGCAAGGGTGCATTTTGTAATTTTTTAAACTCTGGGGTTACTTTTTTAAATCATGTTATATTGGAGGTGAGTTAAATAAAATATAATATGGGGGTGTTAAGTGTTAATTTTGCAAGTAAAAGGTTTAAATGTTAATTATGCAATTAATTAAGTACGATTTGGAAATAAATAAAATGGGGGGTGTTGTTTTGTAAATTCTGGTATTTTGGGGTGATTCGTACATATTTAATCATGAGGGATAATTTGTGTAAATTCTGGAAACTAAGGGGCTAATGTGTTAAAATGATTTTAATTATGGATTAAAGTGTAAATAATAAATAATAAGGATTTAAAATGGAAATTATATAAGTAAAGGGTGTAATGTGTAATATTTGTAAACTTGAGGGTTTAATAAGTAAATATTATTTATATGTTGGGCCATTTGTGTAAAATATGAAAACTTATAATATTTACACTTTAGACCTTTAACTTTGGCATATTTGTATAATAAACCCTAAAATATGGGAAGTTGTCATATTAAACCCTAACCTTGCAAAATTGACATCTTGAACACTTAACTTGTCCAAACCTTAATTAAAATTTTGAATGAATAATATTGAATATGGAAACTTACTAATTTTGGAAACCTGCTAATTTTGGAAAGTTACTATTTATGGAAAGTTACTAAAAATGGAAAGTATACTAAAACGGGTAACCTAATTATGTTTAACCTAAGAGTGACCTTCTATTACTAATTCGGTCCGGTGAAGCGGGATTATGATCCTTTTTCCTTGTTTTCCTTGTTGCTTTTGAACTAAGGTACAGATATTCTGACCTTTTTAGTAAAGGTTTCTCATGATTTTTCCTTTCCTATCTTTGACTGCTTGTTTGACTATGCTATGTTTGCTCTGAGCCTTCTTTTGATGGCTTTCATATATTGAGCTATTATATATACTATATTGAACCCTGCTATGTTTCCCTTAAATTATGAATCTTTTACAATTACTTCATTTGAACCTTTACTTGAACTCCGTTATAAATATTGATATGATTCCTTGACTTTGATTCACTATTTTGACATAGGGCTGAGCAAACGGACCGGATGGACCGGACCGACCGACAAAACCGACCGGACCGGACCGACCACATTCGGTCCGGTCCTCGGTCTAAGCTTTTTTGCTAATTCGGTCCTCGGTCCGGTCGGTCCGGTCCGGACCGACCAAAAACCCGAAAAAACTTGCCAAATCTTGCCTAATTGGACCGGACCGACCGATGACCGACCGGACCGGACCGGACCGAGACCGGACCAACCACATTCGGTCCGGTCTCGGTCTATGGTTTTTCCGGTTCTCGGTCTTCGGTCCGGTCCGGTCTTGGTCGGTCCGGTCCGGTTTTTGGACCGTGATCACCCTTATTTTGACATGACCTCTTTGTACCTCTGCTATGATTCCCTGCTATTGATAATCTCATTTATGATCTATTTGATATTCGTTCATTATGACCCTAATGATATGACACTTTATATATTTCGTTCATTACCTTTGTGACCTTAGTCCTTGAACCCTTGAAACTTGGAAAGTGCATTTAGTATTATAACTGGATGTGAAAACCTTTAGTAATTATTTTATGAAATTGTTTTGAGAAAAACCTATTTTAAAATGATGCTTATGAGCACTATGTGATACCACATTTATATGGAATTTATTAACTTTTATGATAACTACTTTTAAAGACTATGTTTATGAAAACCATTATTAAAGATCACTTTTATGAAAGACACTATTAAAAGATTTCTTTAAATGAAGATTGATATAAACTTTCGAATTGAACCTTTGCTATGAACCTTTGACCTATTTAAATTGTGAACCCTTGATTATGAACCTTTTATATCCTGGTGACTTAGACCTTTACCAAACTTTTACTTTGCCTTCTCATTACTATGTTCCATTTCCGTGCCACTATTATAATTTCTGACCTTGGTACATCTGACATATTTGGTTCATTGATATTATGTTTGTCTGAAAACTCTTTTTTTTAAAACACAACTTGGTAAAATGAGATAAAACTATTTGAACTAATTTCTGAAAATATGACAACGTGTCAGTTTCTAAATGGAGGTTTAAATAACCTTGTCAAAAAAATGTTTTAAGGAAATACTTTTATGATAACCATGTTTTAAATCTTTGTTTGTTAGGATTCCCTAAGCCACTGCTATGATCCCCTTTGTTATTTAAACCTTTATGATATGAACCTTTTGACTTACCTTTGACCTATTCAGTATGAGACCCGGGCTATCACTAGGCATGGGGGTTCCATGTCCATAGCATTGATGCACCGATGCTATGACTCCTGTGTGGTCGAGTGATTTACCACACCGTCCTCTATTGTATCTGTTATGTGCGCTTTATTTATTTATTATGGCCAACTGATTTCTGTGGGGGCGTATGGGTGTATCCTAGATCTGTTATCTGTTATATGTTATTGTTATCTATTATCTGGTGAATGTGGCTGTGTGTGCAATACACGTCATTCACAACCCATTGAGGACACCCCTCTGATTACATTTGATATTCTGAGGCCTCCCCTCTGAATTTCATATGAGGCTATTTAAGGTATGATTTGGTTGGGTTCTGGGCACGGGGTTAATACTGAATACTAAAACTAATCCTTAACCTTTTTCCTTTACTTAACATTTACCTTTACATTATATACATATTATACCTCCTGATACCTACCTAATGCAACATATTTTGTTTTCTCATTCCTGTTCCATTTTCCTTTGATGCGTTTGACATTCTATATTCATATTTCCTTTGATTATATTCTGTTAGTCCTACTATATGTCCATATTCCTTGACTTTTGTCTCAGCAGGTTGCTTGGATTCATTTCGCATTCAAATGCGTTTTTTTTTCCTTGTTTATTAGTTTTCATTTGTTTATATCTGTTCACTGAGCTTTTTAAGCTCAGCCGCATTTCTTTTCCGCGGCAGGTTTTAGAGGGAAGTTGGGATATGAGTGAAGAGTGCTTAAGAGCTTAGTTGGACTTCACCTTGATAGCTATACTATGGACTAGAGATGACTAGAAGAGATTTACATTTCAGATTTAGTATTTTCATTCTTGCTTTCTTTTGTAACGCTATATTTCAGATTTCTCTTTTGTAACCTTTGGAATTCTTTTGTATTACTTATGTTGTATGTCTGTATATGCTTTGATATGTCACCATAATGTAGTGCTTCTACCCTTATCGGGTTGGGGTGTTACAAATCGTCCGGAAGCTTCTGCCTTGCTCATTATTTGTTTGATGGGTTGGTCCGTTATGACTTTTATGGGATGGGCTTCAAAGTACCGTCTCAGCCTTCTGGATAGATGCAAGAGTGCTAAAGCCAACTTTTCTACCAGAGCATATCTCTTTTCGGCTTCATGTAATGTTCGGCTTACATAGTGTACCGGACTCTGCTGTCCGTCTCTTTCAACAAGTATTACCCCGCTTATTGCTTCCTCCGTTACCGCCAGGTACAGATACAGATCTTCTTTACGCGTTGGTGTTGTTAAGCAAGGAAGTTCTAAAATCATTTTCTTCATTTCCTGAAAGGCCCTTTCGGCTTCTTCTGTCCATCAGTATTCATCCTTGTTCTCCTTAGTTATGTTTTTGAGTGTTTCGAAGAAAGGCAAAGATCTTTCAGTTGATTTGGATAGAAAGCGGTTTAGGGCAGCTACCTTGCCACTTAGACTTTGCATTTTTGAGAGACTTTGGTGATTGCATATCAGCAATTGCTCTAGTTTTCTTGGGGTTCGCCCTTATTCCTTCCGAAGTTACCATGTACCCCAGGAATTTTCCTTCCTCTACTCCGAAAGAGCAATTTTTGGGATTTAGCTTCATATTGATCTCTCGGAGGTTATCAAATGTTTCTGACATATCAGCCAATAGTTCCTTCTCCGTACGACTTTTAATGACCATGTCATCCACATATGCTTCCAAGTTCTGGCTGATCTGCGACCGGAAGGCAGTGTCTACCAGCTTCTGATACGTTGCTCCAGCGTTCTTTAATCCGAAAGGCATCTTAACGTAACAATAAGTTCCGTGATCTGTGTAAAAGGCTGTTTTTTCTTCGTCCTCTTTGGCCATTTGGACTTGATGATAGCCTTTGTATGCATCGAGGAAGCATTTGTATTTGAATCCCATTACTGACTCTATCTTCCAGTCGATTTCGGGTAGTGGATAGTAATCTTTCAGGCAGGATGAATTAAGGTTCTTGAAGTCAATGCACATTCTCCAACTGTCATCCGGCTTCTTTACTAATACCGGGTTTGAGATCCATGTCGGATACCGGACGGCTCTGATGATCCCGGCCTTTAACCATTCTTCCACATCCTTGTTTATAGCTTGGTTCTTTTCTTCCGAGAAGAACCTCTTCTTTTGTGCAACGGGCTTGTCGTGGACATTCACATTGAGCTTATGTTCGGCAACCCACCGGGGTACACCTGTCATATCCGATGGTTCCCATGCGAAAACATCTTTGCTGCTTTTGAGTAAATTTATTAACTGTTTCCGACCCTCCGGTGAGAAATTCCTTCCAATGGTCACTAACTGATCAGGATAGGCCGGGTGAACCAAAATTTCTTTGGTTTTTTCGTCTTCACTCATCACGGCTGTGACCGGGGGAATTTAGACCTCCATTTCTTTTTTTAGCAAGAATTTTTCTTCCAGCTTCCTACACTCCGAAATGATGACCGACCGGGTGACTAACGTTGCCACCCCTTGGTGTTTGGAATTTCATCATAGCATGTATTGTTGAAGGTATGGCCCTTAGCT
The DNA here is from genome assembly GCA_014162995.1 of Artemisia annua. Taxonomy (NCBI): domain Eukaryota; kingdom Viridiplantae; phylum Streptophyta; class Magnoliopsida; order Asterales; family Asteraceae; genus Artemisia; species Artemisia annua. The sequence goes on along the minus strand of LBNU01037865.1, from coordinate 77,238 downwards.
CTTTAATGCCTGATCGCCCTAGGATAATGTTGTAGGGAGAGGGGGATCTGACCACTGCGAACTTCATGGTCGTTCGGCGATACAGTCCTTCACTTCCGAAGCATACTTCTAATTCGATCTTCCCCAACGGTTTGATAGCTTCTCCTGCAAATCCCACCAATGGTGTGTTTGTTTTTGTTAGTCTAGCACGGATGGAGGAGTCAAGATTAAGAAAACAGTGTTCATACATTACTTCCACCGAAGCACCTTGATCCACGTAGACCCTCCGGATAGTATAACCTTCTACTTCTGCTTCGACAATTAAAGGTTCGTCAGAGACATCTCCGGGAAATATCGGGGAATACTTATGGGGGCATTCATCCATCCTTCGTCCTGATCTCTGGTCTTGCATTTTCGTTTGCTCTCGCTGTACCGAACCATATTAATGATCCGGCCTTGATTGGTTTGGGTGTTGCCTCGCGGTGGAACTCTTTCCCTTTGTCGGACGTCTCTGATTAGGTGATTCAGTTTTCCTGTCTCCATTGCCTTCTTTAGATGTTCTTTCAAGTTATGACAATTGTTTGTGAGGTGTCCCTTCTCCCCGTGATAGTCACAGTACTTGTCCATGTTTTCCCTTGAAGGTCTTCCTCTCAGCGGAGGTGGTGCCGGAAGTCTGAGTTGATGTTCAGTCGCCAGAATCTCCTTGGGTGCCTTAGTGAGGATATTTAAATCTAACAGCCTGGTATCCCTTCGACCGGCGTCATTACGCCGATAGTCGGCCCGGTAGTCTGTACGGCTAGCGTTGTCATTTCTTGCCGAAAAATAGGGTGCATAGTGATCATTTCGACGAGGTTTGAATTCTTCCCGGTGATTACCACGCCGACGATCTCCTTGGAAAGAAGGCCGTTGGGAGTTTTGATTTATAAGGATATTATTGATGGTCTCTTTTGTAATTGTCTATCTTTTCTCCTCTCGGTATTTCGGCTGTCCGGTCGCCTTTTTCGGAACGGATGAAATCATCCACTATAATCATCATTTCAGTAACAGTCCGAGGGTCTTTTTCGGAGAACCTTTTGGCTAGCTCGGGACATTTGCATCTGTCAACGAAAGAGGAAATTTGCATGATTTCTGGGACTCCTGAGATGCGGCTTGCTTCATTCTTCCATCGCTCCTTAAATTCGGGTAAGGCTTCATTGGCCTGTCGGGTGATTTTTGTGATTTCCATAGGGTCCCTGATACACTTTCTGCGAAGGGCGAACCTCTGCACAAACTATTCGCACAACGGTTCCCAACCATCAATGCTACCTCTCGGTAAACGATCGAACCATCCCCTTGCTGCATCATCCAAGGTCTGCTGGAACATCATGCACCATATTGGCATAGGCCATGAACCTGACTGCGCTGCTCCTTCAAATCTTGTGATATGATCGTCCGGATCTGTGGATCCATCGTATAACTTCAGATGAGCTGGCATTGTGTATATGGCATTTTTAGGGCTGGAGAATTCTAGGATCCTTCGGGTAAAAGGACTTTTAGATGCTGCTTTGAAGGGTTTGGACAAATCGTCCATCGGATCATCATTGGCCCTTTTAGCTCCGTCATCCTGAGACTCACCGTCCTCAAAGTCAAGTTGGATTGGTTTGATCGATGTTCCCCCTCCGGTATTGTATTCTTGGATTAGTGCCTTCAGTGTAGTGATTTGATTTTATATTTGTTCTATGCTGCTGTGAGAGTTGTTGTCATTGTTCCTTCCGCTACCTTCGGGTGTTACTGGGGTAGGGCCTGTCATCTCTTAGCTATGGTAGAGTGAATGACGGGTCCCATGGATGGCGCCAATTTGTTGAGGTAAAATCTTGCGTCTACTCCTGTTCAGGTAAAATCTTGCGTCTACCCCGAACAAGCAAAATGAATCCTTCGGACTACAGTTGGTCCTTCGGATTCAAGATATTCTTCACTGTATCTCTGTCCCTTCGGTTACCTATAAGACAGAAACGACCGTTAGTCTCGTCCCGGGAGTGTATCCCAGGACCAACTTCCGGCGTGAGAGTAAGTACGAAGCTCTAGAGAGATAAAGAGTGAAAGTAAAGTAAGGAAGAGAGAGAGTCGAATTAGTTAACCTTTGTAAGAGGATTTCTCCACTATTTATAGGCAGTTTATGTGAGGTGCCAGGTTGGCTTGTACTTAATCCCTTAGTGTTCGCTAGTTTATGCTCCACTATCATGTACTTTGTGTACTTGTTTGTACTTTGATTTGCGTAATTATCGCATGTCAAGACGTTTGGGACGTCCGGAAGGTATATAGCCCTTTGGGTATCGGGATTTAGCAGATTGACTTGTTTTGTTCGGACTCGGCTCGTCCCGTCCGGATGTGGTTCGGTTCCGTCCGGACGCTAGTCTACTTCGTTCGGTTGAGATCCGAAGGATACATACGCCAACAAGCATGTTAAAAAACACGATACCGAATACTCTAATGTCAAGATGCTAATACAACCATATGTTTCAAGCAAGCCTTGAACTTACGACGAGTTTCTCACACAACATGTTTGACAGATACAAATAGCTCGTTTGGATAACCATTCAAACAAAAAGGTTACAATTACATAAAGTTTTTGGCTTGAAACTAGTCCATGTTTCATATAAGTGGCAAAATGTGTGGGTCGGGACACAGTTCTAAGTAGGTTTGGGTTTAAAAGGGTCCGGATGGAGATAAGCCAATTAAGACTACGGGTCAAACAGGTCTCAAGTCCGACTGACCTGTGAGGTTTAGCAAAAACTATTTTTTTAGTGAAAAACTAAAATAGGCGTTCAAAATTTTTGTGACCCATTAGACACGGCATATATCCGTAGTAGGTTGGTTAATTGTTATACAACTGAAGGTTATATCAAAAACCTATTTAGATCCATATAAAATATATAAGGAGATGCAACAAGACCTATCAACTAGTAAATATTCACCCATTTTGATGACGAATTCCACAATAACAAGAAATAAAAATTAATCGTTTGATATTTGCTCTTTATCCCCTATTCAATCCCCAATGAACAACATCATATTGACCTATCATTTATTCATTTTGGTCGATCTTACACCCAGTTAATTCTTTTATCTTTATGTTAACTGATACCTAATCGATAACAAACCAGTATGGTTTTTTCAAGCCCAATTCCATTTGTTTTTGTTGAGGCGATTCGCGTCAACCAAGTTTGTTCAGTGGTCGTGGCGTAATTAGTTAGTGGGGAAAAAAGCGGGCAGGGATTCAAAAGAATTAGGCGAATTATTTTTTCCTTAACGACGAAAATGGAAAAACACTAAGGGATAGGGATAAACTACTTTGTTTTTGTAATCGCCGAGATTGTACACCAAATCTTCTTTGTCCATATGTGCTAAATGAAGGTAATCAATCCCTTCCCCACCCTGAACTCACACTCACAAACACCAATCAAAACACTAAGAAGCTTGATACACCGGTTATTGGGTTTTCGCTGGTATTATATATTAAATGGAAAGAAACTGAATACACTTTACAATGGATGGAAACTACTCTATTTATACTAAAATAAACAAAGACCTAATAACTAGGAGTTGACCCACATATTACTAACAACATGGTAGCTAGTTGTTTATTTCCTCTAGACTCGGTATTTTTCATAATACTCGTTCAACCCACTATCCACTACTCTATCCAAATATGATCTGCTTACACGCTGATCCAAGATTTGACCCATCAAGATTACCCAACACTAAAGTGATAGTAGTCAGAATAAATAAGAAAGGTAAGAGCTATGATTCAGGAAAAGAAGCTTTATGGGAAAAAGGAGAAAAAAAGTATTTATTTTATCTTTGGATTCCTTCCTCCAACAAATGCGGGTGTATTAGGGGGTGTTTGTTCCGGCTTATGACTTATTTGGTTTTGGGCTTATGTCTCATAAGCTCACTTTTTTGTGGCTTATTTTGAAATTTTTCATCTTATATAAAGCTTGTATAAGCATAAAAGTTTCAAAATAAGCTAACAAAAAAGAAAAAAAGAAAAAAAGAAAGCTTATGAGACATTAGACCAAAACAAAATAAATCATAAGCAGCTATAAGCTGAAACAAACACCCCCTCAGATGCCTTTATCTTACTCTTCGTTCATCGACCATAATAAATTACTGTAATAATTAATAAGCTTGCTCGGTCTAAAATTGCCACATCTAGCAGACTAGCACCGTACCTGCAATGTGCCCAACGAATAGTACATAAGAGAGGAGGGAGTGATAACGCCGAACAGGCGTTATTGTCTACGTGTTCAAATTATAACGCCGTTATGAATGTTAACACCATTTCCATGTTCCTCGCGTTGCTCCAGATGTTAACGAAATAACGTGCGTTGTAACGTTGGAGTATTTTTTGAAAATAACAAAACACAACCCTCACATTACAAC
>LBNU01037865.1:41980-72187 GCA_014162995.1 Artemisia annua | reverse complement strand
ATTTCTCGGGATGAAAATGAGTGAAGTCGATCCGGATGAGGCGTATTTCATCAAACAAGAGAAACAAAGAATCAAAGATAAATATCACTTGCGACATCCAAACAATCCAAATGATAACGCCTAGTTTATTATGTATTTTCGTATGTTTCATTTCGTAATTTCTATTATGTATTTTTTTTAATTGTAATGTTTTTATTTTCTATTGTAATGTTCTACTTTTATTAATAAAATGTTTGCTTTTTAATAAATGAAATTGTTGAGGGTGAAATTTGTAAATTTGTAAAAAGTGGTGTTATTTGGTGTTATGATTTCCTGGTGTTTTTTGATGTTATGTTAATTGGTGTTGAGATAATGTGGCGCTAACGTGGCAGACAAAAAGTGGTGTTAACATGGGACATGGTGTTATGACGTGGCAGACAAAAAGTGGTGTTAACTAAGCTAACAACTGGCCCAAACCAATTACTTTCAAAACTCTGGACTATCCATATATCACCAACCCAACCCGTTTCCAAACCGGGTCGACCCATCAGAAAGATTCGAACCCATGTCAACAAAACCAGCAGTCATCTCCTTGGCATCAAACCGCAAAAGATGCTCCCATCAAAGCTGCTTACACCTTTAAACCCCATTATCAAACTCCATAAAAAACACCCATTTCCAAATCCAAGATTTGGGTTTTGCAAATTAACCCAAACCCATAAACAACAAGAAGATCAAGAAACAATAAATGAAATCACATCAATACTCAATAATAATAATCAAGATTATAATGATTTCATTTCAAGAATCAAGTCATTTCAAAACCCTTTAAACCCAAATTTAATCCAATCAATTCTTGCTAAAAACCAATCATGTGACCCCAAAAAGCTTCTTCATTTCTTCAACTGGTCTGTTCATGAAAAGGGTATTGTTCCTAATTTGGTTTCTTTTTTGATTCTTGCTATGTCTTTTGTTAGTTTTAATAGGTTAAGGTATGCAAGTAATGTTCTTGATCAAATGATCGAAACCCGAAAACCTGTTTCGGATGTAGTTGAGGCTGTTAGGGGTGTTGGGTTAAGTTCTTTAGGGTTTACGCAGCTCGTTTATGCTTACAAGAGTAAATGTATGTTGGATGAGGCTGTTTTTTTGTTGTTGAGTTATGGTGATAAAAGTTGTTTTGTGAATTCGGTTTGTTTTAATTCGTTGTTGAGTGATTTGTTGAAGGGTGGTAAGATGGAGTTGTTTTGGAAGGTGTGTGAGAGGTTAAGTGAGTGTGATGTGAAGCGTGATGTTTATACGTATAGTAATGTGATAAAAGGTTATTGTATGAGTGGGAGAATGGAAGACGCGAAAAGGGTGTTTTTGGAAATGGAGGAGGACGGTTGTAGTCCGAATTTGGTGACGTATAATTTGTTGATTGGTGGGTTGTGTCAGTATGGACTTGTTGATGAAGCTATTGGTTATAAGAAGGCGATGGTTGAAAAGGGTGTGGTTCCTGATGCGTATAGTTACTCGGTGATTATAGACGAGTTATGTAAAAGGAATAGATTTAGTGATGCGAAATTGGTTTTAGATGGTATGAATAAAGCGGGGTTAAGACCTAAAACTGGTACTTACAGCTCTTTGATATTTGGGTTCATGAGGGAAGGTAAGATAGAGGAAGCTCTAAGCTCGAACGATGATATGATTGATAAGAATTGTGAACCTGGATCCGCTTTGTGGTCTATTAACAATTTAATGAAAGATTTGTTGAGACTAAATAAAATGGAGTCTTTTTGGAATGTGTATGAGAAAATGTTGGCTAAGAATTTAGAACCCAATGATTTTACGTATACTAATTTGATTGGTGGTTATGTGAGGGTTGGGAAATTGGACAAAGCAAAACATATGTTTTCTGAAATGGGGAATAAGGGTTATAACCTGAGTTTAGTAACATACAATGTGCTTATTAATGGGTTGTGTATATCGGGTCTTGTTGATGAAGCGTTTGAGTTGAAAAGTGCTATGGCTAGGAAGGGCTTGAAACCTGATCTTTATACTTACACAAGTCTTATTGACGGGTTATGCAAATTGAGAAGATCGCATGATGCAAAGTTGATTTTAGAAGACATGGCTTATGTAGGTATATCCCTTGATAATTATACTTATACTGCTTTGATTGACGGGTTTTTGAAGCAAGGAGAAGTCGATGAGGCGTTTAAACTAAAAGATGAAATGGTTGCTAAAGGGATTTCAGTTAATCTCGTGACATTTAATTGTATAATAAACGGGTTGTGCAAGCTTGGTCAGTATAAAGAGGCAATCAAGATTTTCGAAGGTATGAAGGAGGAAGGTGTTTCACCAGATGTTTTCTGCTACAATTCCTTAATTCTTGGTATTTGTAAGGCTAAGAGAATGGAGGAAGCTCGGGGCTTTTTGACTCAAATGGTGGAAAATGGTGTACGGCCTAATGCTTTCACTTATGGAGCAATAATTTCTGCTTATAATGATATAGCAGAAGTGAAGGCTGCAAACATGTATTTCGAAGAAATGATTGGTCATGGGATTGTGCCTGATCAAGTCATTTTGGCATCGATGATCGACGGTCATTGTAAGGAAGGAAACTCAACAGAAGCCCTCTCGGCTTTGAAAAATATCCTGGGGAAAAGTATTCTACCCGATGTACAAATTTACAACGCATTCATTCAAGGTTTCTCAAAGAATCAAATGATGGAGTTAGCAATGAAGGTTTACTCAGAGGTCCGCCAGAAAAGTATGCATCTTGATGTTTTTGCTTACACCTCTCTCATTTCCGGCTTCATCAAACAAAGTGATCTCCCGAAAGCGTTCGAGTTGTTTGATGAAATGCAACAGGAAGATGTTCGTCCAAATATTGTCACTTATAATAATTTGATCAACGGGCTATGCAAGATGGGTGATGTGAATAAAGCAAGGGAGTTGTTCGATGAAATCCGGGGGAAAGGTGTGATGGTCAACGCTTTGACTTATGCTACAATGATTGATGGGTACTGCAAGTCAAAAAATCTTGCAGAGGCGTTTAGGTTATTAGATGACATGTCCAATAGTGGGATTCAAGCAGACGAATATGTATATGGATCTCTTGTGAATGGCTGTTGCAAAGAAGGTGATACCGAAAAGGGATTGCTGTTATTTGATAAAATGGTAAAGAGTGGGTTCTCATCTGCACCAATCTTTAACACTTTGATTGACGGGATTTGCAAAACTGGGAAAGCGAAAGAAGTAAACAACGTGGTGAAGAACATGCCTGGTTTCACGGATTTGATGTTTAATGATGTTACAATCTCGACACTAATACATCATTACTGCAAATCCGGGATGATAAAAGATGCAGAACGTCTACTAATGGAAATGAAAACAAGGAAAATAACACCAACAATTGAAGCACACACATCTCTTTTACATTCTTACATCAAATCAGGAGGAAAATCAAAGATCTTTGAGGATTTGATCGAATTGGATACCAGTAAAAATGAAGTATCAAGTCTCTTGCTCGATATTCTTTCTGAAGAAAAGAGTATTAAGAAATCGTTCGAGCTTTTAAACCATCTATATGTGAAGGAGCTTTGTTCTAGAAGTGTTTTTGATGGATTAGTAGATATGTTCTGCAAAAAGGGAAAATTTTCTGAAGCATTGGCCTCCGTTGATGAACTGAAGAAAAGAGGTATCACACTTGGCTTTGACTCATGCAAGACGCTGATTCTTGGATTAAAGAGCGGTGGATATGATGATGAAGTGGGTGGGGTTTTTAAAAAGATGGTGAAGTGTGGATGGGTTCCTGCTTCTACGAGCTTAATTGAGTTGATGAGTCAAGAAGAAACAGACGTGAAAGAGGTCAATACGTCGAATGAAGCAACATTGTGAGTTATTTATGTGGCGTGAATTTATTAAGAGCCGACTCTTGAAAGTGCGGGTCAAAGATGGTTTGCACCTTGTCGGTTTCTCCACATCAAGTTGTTCAAGGATAAGATGATTCATTTCACCATGGTTTAAGACAGGTGATTCTAAATTCTTTATTTTTCAAAATTTTCTAACTTGTTTGTTTCAATAGTTTTAGAACTTAGAAAGTATCAAGATCTTAATGTCATCAATATATGTTTTTTTGTAGGTGAGATAAATGCTGCATTGCATTGAGCTTGTGAAATATGGATTAAATTGCTTGACTGAATCATTTTTCATGGAGATGAAAAGGTGAAGGACGGAGGTTAATGATGATAAGTTTAGTTTAGATAATGACAGCAGCAGATAGCAGCTGACATGAGTACAATTTTGGTTTCTTTAGAAAAATTTTGGTTTGATTTTGTATCGATAGTTTTGGATATTTATAGGACCCCAAGGAAATTAGATACAAACACGGCAAATCATGATAGAGAATCGTTAGAGATTTTGAGACTTAGTTGAGATTTGAGAGACGGTTGTTTTACAACCATCACTGTACATAAATTCAATTGACACCCTATAATAACCATTCAAGATTTAGAACTTATTTGTTGTGTTTTGCTCAGTCTGTTCTTTTTACGCGTAAATTTCTTGCAGCATATAAATAATTTTCTTACCCCTATTAGCAATTGCTAAATTTATTCTTGAAGTAGATAGTTGCTTAAGGGTATTTTGTTTTCTTATTACTCTTCATACATAAATCTCCATCCCTGTAATCATAAAACAATTCAAAGGAGAATCTGAAGCAGAGTTTGAGAAGGTTGACTACCTTTTCTGTTCAGAAAGTAAGATTTTTATATTCCTTTGTTTGCAGGTATATTTCTCTTTGAATTTAAGGTTTAAAGCTAAGTTATGTTTTTACAGAATGAGGAATTGTTGATGGTGATCTGTAGAGAAGGGTCAACGGTTCAGATGCGTAAGGTAAGCTTACGTTCAAACTTTGTAGGTCAAACCTATTGTATTAAACTTTGTATAGACCCTGAGAATATGTCTTTCCCTACCTCAATAGTCAAACCACCTTCTTTGTGGATTAATGTTTGATCCTTTCCTTTTTTAAAGTTCTCTAATCCATTTGTCTAGAGGTAGCAAAATGTGTAGGTTGAGTAACTTGTCAAAACGGGTCGGGTTGGCTCGAAAAACTTTTTTTTCCCCTCTCAAAGAGAATTGGAGTGTTTTATGATTTTTCATACACTGGACGACTTCTGACTCTTTGAATCCTTATAACCGGTTTCTACTTTCTCTCATTTCTAAAACTTTGCCGTTTGAGATATAATCGGCCCAAATCAGCCCAGTTATGCGTAGGTACATTGATTCTAGGTGTCAGCTTGATTCCTAATTGAAAAAAAAAACTCAAAAGTTGAGTTGGATATCTATTAATATCTAAGCATAATGTTTAAATCATTTTGTGTTAAAAAACTGTAAGTTTTAGTGTAGGTAAAGAAGCTTTCTAAAATATGTATATCATCCCCTTGTATAGTATCAACGAGGTGGGCAACAGTCCGCCGCGTTGCGGCGGGGCGTTGTTTCATGTCGTTGATTATTGCACAGTATTTTTTTTGTTAAGTAGAAAGTGGGTCAGGTCTTCGGTGCGGGGTTAAAAAGTCTGGAAAAAAAATTGAAACGGCGTTGTTCTTGATGGCGTTTTGCGACGGGGCTCGCTAAATATATGTTAGATAAAAGGTTAAAGTAGTTTTCGCAAGTCATTATATAGTGGGGGGTATGTTTCGTAAATAGTGTTTTGCGCTGTTTTTTAACCCGTTATATAGTTGAGGGTATGTTTTGTAAATATTATTTTGGGCTTTTACCTGGGTCAAAGTGGGCTTGTTGTTGGGCCAAAAAATTTCGGCAGCCCAAGTGATGTCACCTGGCGTCATTTGACGCTGAATTACTATATACGAGGTGGGCGTCGATCCCCCGCGTTGCGGCGGGGCGTTGTTTCATATCGTTGATCATTGCACCATGTAATTACGTACGAACCGGTGCTAATTCTATGTAACAATCAAAATTAAACTCGTATGTGATTTTAAAGTCATATCTTAGACTAAAAAAATCATATCATAACACTGCCAACAATTTATGGACTAAGAATTAATATGGACAAAAAAATATAACAGTTACTACAATAGTTCAACATCATCTACATATACCTTATTATATAAAAACAAATTTGGACCGGACTTCATTTAATTTCTTGGGCTTGAACAGCAGCATTGAGTTGAGCAAAGGAGGCGGGAATCAAAACGACAGCCTGTGCGTCGTTTTCGACGGTCTATGTTAGTATATATAATATGACCACGCATATTATAAGATAGGCCAAATATTATGGCCTTTTGAGGTATCTAATATTCAGAAGCTATTGTTATATCCTAATGCAAAATCACCCAAGGCCCAATTGTAACGACAAAACATATCAGTAGTAGCCTAGTGGGAACTAAATTAAATAGATGGGCTGGACAAATGAAAGTAAGTGGGCTGCAATGTTGACGTAAGATGGCGTCATTTGACGCTACATTATATATAGAGTAATATTTAAAGTCAACTTTAGCATATTTGACCTTGTGTATTTAGAATACAGGTCCTGTCATATTGTAATGGCAGGTATCTATTTCTACATACAAAGAGGACTAAGAGCATATAAGGTAAATAAAAAAACAGATGAAAATGCATTGTTAATATCTCACAAGATGAATAGGTCCTACAACTAATTTCTAATTTTGTTTTTTTTTTGCTGGCAATAAAGTTTTATACAACTCTTTCGTCAAGGGAACAGTTGCAGCATTGAGCAATTCCCTGCAGCTGCAACAAAGTTAGGGGGTGTTTCTTTTTCCTCTTAGCTAAGGAAATGAGTAGACCCCACTTCTATTACTTCCTCTTAATGGGGAGAACCTCATATTTTACACCCTCCATATATAGATGAATTAGTGGAAATGAGTGGGCCCCACTGCAAAAAAAAATATTAAATTATGTTTAGTGGGTCCATATCCCTTAGCTAAGAGGAAAAAGAAACACCCCCTTAGTCAAGTACAGTTAAAGGAAGATCTGCGAGAAGCGACCCTTATTTTCCTCTTAAAGCATGCATGTAAATTCATCGTTATACTTGAAAAATGCAGGCAAACAAGGGATATACAGTTAAGCAACTGTACCTTTAACGAGTTGATGTAATTAGCATGAGTAGTTAACATCCTATTTGTATGTAATCTGAATTTCTTTATGGCATTAAATGTGGAAAACTAAAAGCTTGTTCTGCTTGCTCAAAATAATTTGGAATGGTAATACTCCGTACATGTTTGTTGTTGGTAGAATGCTGATGGAATTCAAAAGCTGTAAGGTGGCACAATACATATGTCGAAGAAGTTGAACCATACTATTACAATGGGTTGGGGTGCCCGTGTTCCGGCTGCGTTGGCTCATCAACAGCCTTTGGGGAATATCCGAATTTATAGTTACAGAGTATAAGTTTTAACAAAATTAGCAGATTAAACATTTCAAAACGCACTAAAACATTACTTTTCACATAAAGCACACAAAACTTGTATACATAGTCAGGTTTGATCAACATAACAAAAAAACCATTTAACGTGTAAGACCTTGATAGGATAAAAGTCACGAGCAAAGAAAAATGTGTTTTACAATGTAAACTTAAAAATTACACATTTTCTCTTATTACAAATATATTTAAAATTAATTTTTGATAGCTCTTGTAACTAAGATGTCTCACAAGTTCTCTTAGGGCCGTTTAGTTACATTTTTGGAGCCAAGTTGATCGATGAAGACATGCTGCATCTCTTTTTATAGGCAAATTAACGTTGGCCTTTAAAAAATGTGACAACAATCAGAAAACTAAATGCTTGTTGCTTTCAAGCTATTTTACAGCCAATAAATTAGATGCCAAACTGCCCAAACATGGTCTTTTAGACTACTCTCACCCGTGACGCGTCACATGTGGCAGTTGAGCTACCCCAACGCCACATTACCACTTCCTAAACTAATGCACAAACTGAAACAGCCATGCCAGCGGTGGTGTATTTCTTTCTGTGTCACTACACAAATATACCTCACAAAACACTCACACAAAAAACAAATGGCCCCACACCACTTCGTCCCCTGCTTGTCGCCAAACCAAAGAGGCTCAAACCAACACACAAGTGACACGCCCGTGCCATTGGTGTCACTTAAATGACACACAATTGACATGCCCGTTGCAAGTGGGGCTATCATTATTGAAATGTTGTATAAAAAAGTTTTAAAAATCTAATAATACATAAAGTTTGGGAAATTGTCCATCTATCTAATACTACATAAAGTTTCTAATACAGTAGGTTTTACATTATATACGAGCAATGATACATCCACATAAAAGTATTCACAAAAATAATTCACTCACTCGGGTGTCAGCGAGTGATTGGTTTTTGTGACATGTCCATCCCACAAAAATCAATTACCCGCTCACACCTCAACGAGTGAATTATTTTTGTGAATACTTTTTACGTGGGCGTAGCAAATTTCTATCTTTTACTCATTTTTAGTTTTTTACACTACTAGTAAACCAAAATGTAGGTACTATAAACTTTCATCTTTTTATTGACCCTATGAAATTGGAAAGAGCATGTTCTTGTTGAAACCCAGACAGAATCAAATACACCCAACATAAAAAACGCCATCGTCAAAAAACACCTCAACAACCAATCTTCACACTCTAAAAAAATCCATTTTCAGAAATGATGAGATTATTAATCTCACACAAAAAACCATTTCCATCTCATCAATCAAGAATCTTTTCATCATCATCATCATCCTCAAAAAACACAAACCAAACAGTCAATGAAGTCACAACAATCATCCTCAACAACAAAAACTGGGCCCACATCCTCAACACATCACCAAATCTATTAAAAAACATTAACCCAAATGTAATCCAGCTTGTTCTTCATCAAAACCAGAAACAAACTGACCCTAATCATCTTTTGCATTTCTTTAATTGGTCAGTTAACCAAATGGGTATATCTAATCTAACCCTTAAATCTTTTTTAATTTTGTTTACTGTTTTTGTTAATTCTAGTGATTTAAGGTTAGCTAGTGGTGTATTAGGGAAAATGATTGATACCCGTTATCCGGTTCGGGATATTTTGGATGAAATTGAGGTTTTTTGCGTCGAAAATGAGGGTTTAAGGTTAAAGTTTAGAGCTTTATTGTATGGGATGGTTGTTGATTGTTATAGGAATAAAGGGTTGTTAGATGAAGGTGTTTGTGTTTTGTTAGGGGTGAAATGTAGGGACGATTTTTGTGTAGGTAAAGAAGCTTTCTAAAACATGTATATCATCCCCTTGTATAGTATCAATATTTAAAGTCAACTTTAGCATATTTGACCTTGTGTATTTAGATTACAGGTCCTGTCATATTGTAATGGCAGGTATCTATTTCTACATACAAAGAGGACATAAGGTAAATAAAAAAACAGATGAAAATGCATTGTTAATATCTCACAAGATGAATGGGTCCTACAACTAATTTCTAATTTTGTTTTTTTTTTTGTGCTGGCAATAAAGTTTTATACAACTCTTTCGTCAAGGGAACAGTTGCAGCATTGAGCAATTCCCTGCAGCTGGAACAAAGTTAGTCAAGTACAGTTAAAGGAAGATCTGCGAGAAGCGACCCTTATTTTCCTCTTAAAGCATGCATGTAAATTCATCGTTATACTTGAAAAATGCAGGCAAACAAAGGATATACAGTTAAGCAACTGTACCTTTAACGAGTTGATGTAATTATCATGAGTAGTTAACATCCTATTTGTATGTAATCTGAATTTCTTTATGGCATTAAATGTGGAAAACGAAAAGCTTGTTCTGCTGCTCAAAATAATTTGGAATGGTAACACATGTTTGTTGTGGGTAGAATGCTGATGGAATTCAAAAGCTGTAAGGTGGCACAATACATATGTCGAAGAAGTTGAACTATACTATTACAACGAATTTGAGTCACAATTTTATTCTTTTGTTCATGAACCGAAACGGGTTGGGCCGACCGTGTTCCGGCTGCGTTGGCTCATCAACAGCCTTTGGGGAATATCCGAATTGATAGTTACAGAGTATAAGTTTAACAATATTAGCAGATTAAACATTTCAAAACAAACATTACTTTTCACATAAAGCACACAAAAACTGTATATATAGTTGGGTTTGATCAACATAACAGAAAAACCATTTAACGTGTAAGACCTTGATAGGATAAAAGTCACGAGCAAAGAAAAATGCGTTTTACAATGTAAACTTAAAAATTACACATTTTCTCTTATTACAAATATATAAACACTAAAATTAATTTTTGATTAGCTCTTGTAACTAAGATATGTCTCACAAGCTCTATTTTTCACAAGTTCCCTTAGGGCCGTTTAGTTATATTTTTGGAGCCAAGATGATCGATGATGACGTGTTTCATCTCTTTTTATAAGCAAATTAAGTTGGCCGTAAAAAAAGTAAAAACAACAATCAAAAAATTAAATGCTTGTTGCTTTCGAGCTATTTTACGGCCAAAATATTAGATGACAAATATAGTCTTTTAGACCACTCTCAACCGTGACGCGTTAGTTTGTGTAGCAGTTGAGCTACCCGAACGCCACATTGCCACTTCCTAAATTGATGCACAAACTAAAACACCCATGCTAGTGGTGGTGTGTTTCTTTCTGTGTCACTACACAAATATACTTCACAAAACACTCTCACAAAAAACAAATGGCCCCACACCACTTCGTCCCCTTCTTGTCGCTAAATTGAAGAGGCTCAAACAAACACACAGGTGACACACCCGTGCCATTGGTGTCACATAAATGACACACAATTGACATGCCCGTTGCAAGTGAGGCTATCATTATTGAAATCTTGTATAAAAAAGTTTTAAAATCTAATAATACATAAANCTACACAAATATACTTCACAAAACACTCTCACAAAAAACAAATGGCCCCACACCACTTCGTCCCCTTCTTGTCGCTAAATTGAAGAGGCTCAAACAAACACACAGGTGACACACCCGTGCCATTGGTGTCACATAAATGACACACAATTGACATGCCCGTTGCAAGTGAGGCTATCATTATTGAAATCTTGTATAAAAAAGTTTTAAAATCTAATAATACATAAAGTTTGGGAAATTATCCCTCTATCTAATACTACATAAAGTTTCTAATACAGGTTTTACCTTATAAATTTGAGTAAGCAATCTTTTGCTCATTTATTTTAAGGTTAATTCTACTGTTAGGTAACGAACTTTCCAAAATTTCAATGTTATGTATTTTACTCACGAAAATACCATGTTAGGTAACCAAACTTTCAACTTTTTTCAATGTTAGGTAATTTGAGCACTTTTTGGAACCGGTAACCGGTTGTAGCCGGTCACCTTCGACTGACTTTCGTTTAAATCATTATTTTATTACAACGGTTTAATAAAACCACCCACTAACACTCACTTTACCAAATTTATTTCCCCCCAATTCCACGAACTCTAATTTCCCCCCAAATCCATGAACCCTAATTCCCCAATTCCAGAAACCTAATTTTCTTTTTTATGTAATAATCAAAATGGGTAAAGGTAAACCCGACAAGAATCGTGTGTTCACAGTAAACCTAAAACATGATGGTTTTTTTTACGATTAAACCTTTTGCTTATAGTGATGCAGATGAGAAGCAAATTACAGACCTTAACTTTGAAGGTATGTCATGTGATGAACTATTTGATGTTGTTAGGCATTTAGTGCATAATCCACTTAGGAGACTTTATTATTGCAAAGTAGGAACCCCCTTAAGAGTAGGCATTAGGGAAATTAAAAATGATGATGATGTTCAGTCATTTTTAACTTATGGTTTTGAATCGAAATGGGTTGTTGATTTGTATGCTGAACATCTAGATGAAATGCTTTTAGGTATTAGGGACAATGTAGACCTCTGTTGAAGTTGAAGAGGGATATGAGTCTAGTGATGCATATTGTTCTAGTGAAGAGGAAGATTTTCATGATGTTGAATTCTTTCATGAAGGTGATGATAATGTAGAAATTAAAAATGAAACTACCAAAGACCCATTTCTTAACAAATTGTGCTCTAACAGTGGTCACTTTAGAGGTTTCATTGATGAGCCAATCAATGTACATGCCATAGAAGTGTTAGAAGACCCTGATCATGTAGATGCTAAGTATAGAGCTAAGCCATATGTTATTTTCCCAAGACATGATCCTACACAGGATCGGGATAAAATGGAACCTATATTAGGAATGAGGTTTGAAAACAGTGAACAACTTAAGCTTGCTTTAGCCAATTATGGGGTACATAATGGATATCAACTTTGGTTTATGAGAAATGATTGAAGGCAATTGTTAGTTTACTGTGGTAGGGATGTGTTAGAAGGTAGTTGTGCAGGGGCTGCCACCTTGAAAAAAAAGATCTGAACTTAGGAATAAAAAGGATGGTGAGGGTTCAAAGGATGTTGAGGGATGTTCAAAAGATGGTGAGGGTAGTTCTAAGTCACCTGCAAAGGTTCCTAAAAGGGGTAGTGCAAAGAGGGTGGAGTCAAACACAACTCTGACACCAAAACAGGAAGAAAAATTGGAATTTGCTGCAAGAAAGAAGGTGCTAGGGCTACCATGTCCCAAAACTTATGAAGATTTTGGTGTGAAATCATTTGTGAAAAAGGATCCAAAAGATCCAAAAGGCAAGGGTAAAAAGCACAATTAATGTAGTAATGTTTTAGGTTACAAGCAATGTCCATAACTGGTTTAAGTGTGTGACTTAAACCAGGCTACAATAAAACCCTTGTAACCCCCTATGATCAATGCCATGTTTCTGAGTAAAACAAGGATATAAAACCATCATTTTATTGCATTAAACAAGACTAACTGTATACATACTCCAATTCTTCAATCCTTCTTTGACGATTAACTTCAATAAAAAAAATGTAGTATATTAAATATTTAAAATTAATAATATTTAAAGAAAACGTATCTGATAGGCTTACCCATCAATTTTGGCAGCAAATGAAACGTCGAGCAGGGTTTGTGGGTGTCCAAGATGTTACCACCATCGATGGCCTGTCACATTTGCAGTTATCGTTGCAAAGATAAGAGGACATGATTTAATTTGATTTTGATTTTGGATTAGATATGATTATTGAAAGAATTAATTGATTGTGTTTTACCCGATAGAAATTAGGGTTTATGTAAAAAAAGGGGAAGAAAGAGGGAAAAGTGATATATAACCGTTGTAGTGACGTCACATGTGGGCCCCATTATCATAGCTGGTGATATTACGTAACATTGAAGATTTCACAAAGTTTGGTTACCTAATATGATATTTTCGTACATTGAAAATTTTAGAAAGTTTGTTAAATATACGCAGCTTTTTTTACACTACTATAAACTTTACACTACTATAAACTTTCATCTTTATTGTCTTATTGACCGTATGAAATTGGAAAGAGCATGTTCTTGTTGAAACCCAGAGAGAATCAAATACACAACATAAAAAAACGCCATCTTCAAAAAACACCTCAACAACCAATCTTCACACTCTAAAAAAATCCATTTTCAGAAATGATGAGATTATTAATCTCACACAAAAAACCATTTCCATCTCATCAATCAAGAATCTTTTCATCATCATCATCATCCTCAAAAACCACAAACCAAACAGCCAATGAACTCTCAACAATCATCCTCAACAACAAAAACTGGGCCCACATCCTCAACACATCACCAAATCTATTAAAAAACATTAACCCAAATGTAATCCAGCTTGTTCTTCATCAAAACCAGAAACAAACTGACCCTAATCATCTTTTGCACTTCTTTAATTGGTCAGTTAACCAAATGGGTATATCTAATCTAACCCTTAAATCTTTTTTAATTTTGTTTACTGTTCTTGTTAATTCTAGTGATTTAAGGTTAGCTAGTGGTGTATTAGGGAAAATGATTGATACCCGTTATCCGGTTCGGGATATTTTGGATGAAATTGAGGTTTTTTGCGTCGAAAATGAGGGTTTGAGGTTAAAGTTTAGAGCTTTATTGTATGGGATGGTTGTTGATTGTTATAGGAATAAAGGGTTGTTAGATGAAGGTGTTTGTGTTTTGTTGGGGGTTAAACGTAGGGATGATTTTCCGGATTTGAGTTGTGTTAATGTTTTGGTGACGAGTTTGGTGAGATGTCGTAAAAAGGATTTGGTTTTTAAGGTTTTTGAGAAGATGGGTGAGTTGAAGATTGTGCCGGATGTGTATATGTATACTAATTTGATTGGTGGTTTGTGTAAGGATGGAGATGTGAGTGGGGCGAAAAGGGTTTTTGTCGAAATGGGGGAGAATGGGTGTGATCCGAGTTTGGTGACGTATAATGTGTTGATTGGAGGGTTGTGTAAAAGTGGGCTTATTGATGAGGCGTTTGAGGTTAAGAGGTCGATGGTGGAAAAGGGTTTGGTTCCTGATCGATATACTTATACTATGTTTATAGACGGGTTGTGTAAAACGAAGAGGTTAGAAGAGGCGAAGAGTGTTTTGGAAGATATGTCGAAGGTTGGTGTATTACCTGATCATGTTGCCTATAGTGCGTTGATTGACGGGTTCATGAAACAAGGGTGTGTAGACGAGGCTTTGAAGCTGAAAGATGAGATGTTTGGTAATGGAGTTAGGTTAAATGTTGTGACGTATAGTTCTATCATATCTGGGTTATGTAAAGCTCGTCGGTTTGAAGAAGCGATGGAGGTTCTGACGGGTATGAAAGAGAAAGGTACTTTACCTGATGTTTTTTGTTATAATTCACTTATAATCGGTCTTTGTAATGATAGAAGGATGGAAGAAGTACAGTCAGTTTTGGGTCAAATGGAGACTAATAGTGTAAAGCCGAATGCTTTCACTTATGGAACTGTGATCGGTGGATATTGTAAGATGCCAGAAATGGAAGTTGCAGATAAGTATTTTAATGAGATGGTTAGTCGTAATATAATGCCAGATCGTTTTATATTTACATCCATGATAGATGGTCACTGCAAAATGGGAAACACAAATGAAGCTTATTCAATATTTAAAAGTATGCTTGGAAGAAATATACTTCCTGATGTACACATGTACAGTGTACTAATCAATGGTCTTGCTCGAAATGGTTTAATGGATAAAGCACACGAGGTTTTGTCTGAACTTATTGAAAAAGGTTTGAAACCTGATGTTGTGACTTATAGCTCTATAATTTCAGGGTTCTGTAAGAAGGGTGATATGTTAGAAGCGTTTAATATGGTAGATGAAATGAGCCGTAAAGGGGTTAGTCCAAATATTGTCACTTACAATATTTTGATTGGTGGATTCTGCAAGTCGGGTGATTTCAAGAAAGCTCGCGAGCTGTTTGATGGAATTTGTTCCAAGGGTTTGACACCCGATGGTGTGACCTATGCTACAATGATAGATGGTTATTGTAAGTCCGGGAATTTGACTGATGCATTTGAGTTATTTGAGCAAATGGGTCAAAATGGAATTCAACAAGATTATGTTGTGTATAATGCTCTTCTCAACGGCTGCTGCAAAGAAGGGGAAATGGAAAAGGCATTGACTTTATTTGACCAAATTGTGGAAAAAGGGTTTGCTTCCGCACACACTTACAACACTTTAATTGATGGTTACTGCAAGTTGGGGAAGATAGTGGATGCAGATGAGTTGTTGAAAGATATGATCGATAATAAGCACATAAAGCCTAATCATATCACGTTCACTATTTTAATAGACTGTTACTGCAAAACTCAGATGATGGAAGAGGCAGAAGACCTTTTCAATGAGATGCAAAATAGGGATTTAATACCAACGATTGTAACATACACTTGTCTAGCTCATGGTTATATGAGATCAGGAAATAAACATAAAATGATTTCTATCATTGAACAAATGGTGGAAAAAGGTATTAGTTTAGATAAAGTGGTATACAGCATGCTGGATGAAGATCAAGATGGTTTAGAGAAATCTTTTAGGCTTTTAGACGAGTTATTACAAAAAAGTTTATCAGGTCGAGATGTTTATGACAAATTGGTTGATAGGTTGTGTCAAAATGGGAAATTTTCTGAAGCGGTGGCGTCTATTGATGAAATTGGGAAACGTGGGGTTATTCTTAGTTTTGCTACGTGCAGCACTTTAGTACACAGCTTGCATAGTGCAGGATACAAGAATAAGTTAGCTGGTGTTTTGAAAAGTATGGAAGGTTTTGGATGGGTCCCACAAGAATCAAGTTTAACTGATTTGATCAATCAGCATGAACCTGATGGTGATGATTGGGAGAAAAATGGGCTCAGTTTACCAAACCAGATTGTATGAAAGTTTGGTTATTTGGTGCAATTCTGGTTCAAGAAAGTTAGTGTTGGAACCATGAAATGTGGTTCAGGTTGCTAACTTGATCGAATGCTTTTACTGGCTAGACACCTAGAAAGAAGGTAAATATGAATGCATTAACTTGTTGGAATATCTTTTTGAAAATTTGATTAATTCACATTTTGTCGTTTCAGTTTGTTCTGATAATGTTCTATGTGTTCCATGGACAGGGCATGGCAGTGAGGGTTTGGCAATTTTCTTGATTCCCTTTTGTGTGATATGGATCACGGGGATAGAAAGGAAAGATAATCGTGGTATGAACGCTAGTTTGGTCTTATAATCGATCCACAAGGGCATTTTGGTCAAAGATGCAATAACTAGCACTTTGAGTATGGCAAAACTGTACATAATACATTTCAAGCTAAATGTATTGGCCATAACTGGATTTTCAATTTTAGGAAAAATGTCGGGCAGATTGAGTTTGTCGTCATCATTATTTAGTTACTTTGATTACTTTTATATAATATGGTACTTTTGTTAAGTTATATACAATGAAAAGGCTTGGTGGTGAATGGTAAACTGCTCTTTGCTTCATTTTCTCAATTATTGAGTTTTATACAAATTGCAAATTAGCACTTTTTTCTTTTTTTTTTTTTTTTTTTTTTTTTTTTTTTTTTTTTTTTTTTTTAATAAACCTATTATTAGGTTTTTATATGAATTTGCATTGTTGTGGGTTTAGGTTTTATTTATTTACAAGAAGATGATGAATTTCTACAGTTTAGGGTTTATATAAATTGTAAATTGTGAGTGTTTAGTGATATATAAATTGCGAGTGTTTGGCAAAAGAGATCAAGTAAACACATTAAGTTTTGCAATTCTTGGATTAAATTCGTATGTTATGTATAACTGTTATTATTACAGTGTAAATTACTTCAATCATGATGATACAAGTAAACAAAAGATTACTAATGTACACCATACTAAAGCTCCTACTTTCACGACTCGCAAAAATTGTGCATTGTTTATAAGTTACTACTATGCTATCTCTTTGCTGCTCGTAAGAGGGCGAGGATTTCAATGTCGTCAATTCCCAGTTCTGAGACAAGCTGACATGGCGTTTTACCTTCCGTGTCTGTTGCTAGTGGATTAGCTCCCCTACAATAATAATTGTCACATAGAGAAAATCAGTTGAAATTTTCATATTTCTAAGTTCAAACACATATACTAAAAAGGCGAAAGAATAGCTTGCTTTGTGCTCAAACAAATATACTAACTTGATAGCTATAGTGAATTTACGATCCATATACTAGGAGGATATAGAAACGTTTTTTCTTTCGTGTTTTCTTCAAATTGAGAGCTTATATTTATAGTGATCCATCATATGCTACTGATAACGATCTTTTTTCAATCTTATTTAGAGAAATAACGTGATACTTTCATAAACTTTTTACTTTTTGAAAAAGCAATTTACAAGTTATTTATATGTTCAAACGCACTTCAGTGACTTTCAACAACTCTGACTCAGTTGACGCGTTAATGATAACAAACAACCCGAATTGACCCATTGATATAAATGGGTCAAGAAGTTAACCTTTGGTCGCACAGATAATATACAACTTGTAAACATTACCTGCTAAGAAGTAACTTTGTAATTGCAAGTCTTCCTCTAATAATACTGTGATGCAGTGGTGTCTGACCCTTTGAATCAGAAGCATTAATGTTTGAACCATGTTGTAATAACAGCTCCACCATGCTACAGTCAGCAGTTTGGCATGCCACATGGAGCAACGAGCAGCCATCAAGAGATTCATTAGTCAACGGATCATCAATCTCTCGTATTGAAGTCAAAGATCTTGAGGAGTTATCTGTAGAATAATCTTCTAAATAGTCAAACTCATGGTCAAGATTACTTTGGTCTTGAAATTGCATAATGCTAGCAACAGATGAAGAGGAGCTATATGAGGCATGACCATGAGGAGCGTTCACATCTGCTTCACATATCACGATAAATAGGTAAACTGCTTTCTTGTCATTAGCACGTACATTTTCCCATAATTGTTGTTCAAGTAATATAAGGTGATGTGGGTCCTTTACTTTTTGAATAAAACGCCTATCTGCATACTGCGTACAGAACATGAATCCTCACTGTTAACTTGCATGTAACTATATACTATATGTAATTTCCTATGTTCTTTATAAACGATTACCGTTAAGTCATTAAAGTATTTTTGTGGTTGATTTTTTCCTTGAAGTTTGAAAATGCGATTTGATAGCTCAAGTTTAAATTAACAAAAATAAACTTTAAGGACGACATCGCAAATCAAGTTTGAGAGAACTCCACTCACAAACAATAAACTAAGAATAAATCTACCACAAAAGTCTTTTATGGAGTAATCGCATTTTGGTGAACATGTGTAGGCTCTTTTTTTTCGACAACACTTTCTGGGAACATAAAAAATACCTTTGCATGAATAAACTTCTCTTTTGTGGATATAAGATCATCACAGCTGGGCTTTACAAAGGATTCTTGTGATTTATCAGACTCCATTGACCTACACAAGATCCATAACCCGAAGGTCAAAACCGTCATTTTGAACAGATCTATGCTTCCATTTTAAATTATGGTTACCTCATAGTCAATGATTTCTCCCAAATTGAATTAACAAATCCATTGCCTAGTGACTGGAACAACGTGATGACAGAAGGTTCCCATATCTTCACATCAAGTTCCAAAGATCTTACCTGCATTGTAAGACTTCAAACATAAGCTACGCAATTTGGTAAAATACTACCAAATAGAGAATAAAACTGTCATATTGACGTAACGAACCTTTGAGATATGAACTCCAAGATTGCGGTGTACACCAGAACACTCAATGCAAATAAGAACACCAAGATTTAAGGAAGCCCAGTCTGGTTCAGGTTCACCACAGTCAGCACACTTATCATTACCGGGTACCCTTTTCAATGCATTAATAGGCCTCTCACTTCGTACACCATACTGCAACTGTTGTGAACTTCTAGATACACGCATCATATTTTTAGAGTTATGGTCTTTATCAGTGTATTCTTCAGAGGTTTTCCAGTCTTGACCTATTGGTTTTGCTCCTATAACATCACTTGTAGGACTGCATAGATGCTGGGAAAAAAGAATCAAATTTTAAAAAATTCAAATAAATAAATATCATTAACTAGAAGCTTTCAGCACCTACCATCTCAGGAGATTGGGAAGTTAATAATGAAGCTATTACTCCGTTTATTTTGTCAATCCAATCCTTTTGTTCTAGCGAACTCTCTGCCTGCATGTTAATAACTCAAACAAATGACCCAAAATTCAGTTTGCATGCGTAGAGGAGGCAAAATTGACGGGTTGGATAACGGGTCAAAACGAGTTTGGGTCAAAATGGTGATTTGTGTACCTCTCGAAACGGACCGGTTCGGGTTAGGTTTATCTGGAACACCTTGTTGTCCAAAATTTTTATTTTTATTTTTAATTAGTGTGTCAAATGTGGTTATAAAAGATATACTTACGTTTGATGATAGAATGAATGAATTAAATGTTTTACGTTGACCCTTAAAATGCATTTTGGGAGCCTTGAACCATTTGTTTTTATAGCGAATTATTCTAATCTGACCCCTTTGACCCATAGAGATATTATATAAGTAGTGTGAGATGTACAAAACTACAAATCACCACAAAGGCAACAAAATAAGGCACCTGCAAAGTGTATATCTTTGCTGGTGAGATGATCCTAAAACAGAATCTGAGGTCCGTCTGTTCTGCATCTGCTTTTATTGTAGATGTAAGGAGGTTGACGGTGTGACGTGCAACATCATGTACACCACCATGATAATGAGAAGATAGCCACCGACTCAGCAATCCAGGGCCAGGTTCGGCTGGATTACCTCTCTGTGAACCAGTTCCCTGAAAGTTGTCTAATTGCTAAAAATCTGTAATATAAACTAAAACTATCATATATATCAAACGTGATTTAACGGACTTACTGAGGGTCGGGTCAACTGTTTGCGGTAGTAATACAACATCCCTCGGTTATCAAGAACAAAGAATCTTCTCTTCCAGTCCCCTCTCAAATTCGAGGACCGTTTACATAGATATCCTTGTTTGATGTTTTGAACCTAAACTATTGAAGAATTAGCGTTTAGACAAAAAAAATATATATATAAAAAGTGAAGAAACATAAGATGTTTTAAGAGTACCTTCCCCTCGGCAGCAGACTGCATAACTGCTTGTATTGATTTATGACAACTTCTTGATTGTTGAAGTGGTAAATCACCATTACCAGCTGGTAGATTACAAGATGACTTATTTCCAAAATCAATGTGTCTTTTATACTCTTGAATCCTTTCATTTAGTGCATGCTGCTCAGAATAGTAGCTCTCTCTTGACTTTTGTGCATTTGACAATACCTGTTAAAGAAAAACGATAGTTAACTTTAAATCGACAAAAAATATAAAAAGTAATGTACTTCAGGCGGGATTTGATGGATAACTTTGTTTTTTAAAAAAAAAAAAAAACTGAAATTTAAAATATTTAAAGCTAATGTTTAAATTAACCAAGTATACGTGGTCAAAGTCAGCTGCCAAAGCATCATTTTGACCTGCTAACTTCAAATTTCTATAAGTTGGCTACCTTAAAATATCCACTTATAAAGTACACTATGCAATTTCCTTAACTAAAGATAATAAAACCTGGTGGATAGCAGGTTCCATTTGATGTAATAATTCATATCCCTGCGAAGACACAAGGGTTTATAGTTTAGGGGAAAAGTTATATACTAGGATACTAGATAAAGAAGGAGAACTAAGCATCATGTACCTGCTTGAAATAACGAAGATGGGCGTCCATTGCCTCGCCCACAGATTCCAGAAACTCAAATCTCTTCTTTGCCTCGACGTTTGAAAGCGCACAAACCTGTAGTTATTATACATAAATGACATTGTGTCATTTAGAGAAAGAACATATGCATAATGAGGATACATAGGTGGTTGGATAAACGTTGAAGTACCAGACTGAAGCGAGCTTGTTCAAAATGCATTCTGGCACTGTAAAGTTCCTGGAACGTCTCTCTACCAAATTAGAATTCCAAATGACGATGGTTACCCATGTATAACTATCAGTAAACTATTGCATAACCATTTAATTCATCTTTATACGAGACAACACATATACCTCTTCTGTAGCAGATGCTATTTCTGTCCGAGTACTCTTCCTCAATGATAAATATTTGTCACGTATCTGCATAAAAAGTTGCAGATATTAATACATAATGACAAATCAGTACTGGAATTTAACACCCATATATACAAATATCTATAGCTACCTGGCTATAAACAACATCAGCCTTGTCAAAACGCTTCCTAGCTTCCTGCATCATACAAAAAATATAATATAACATATTTTGATGGTGGCATCAATAACAATAAAACTTATAAGTAGTAAATCATACTAGTATATAATTAGTAGTAAACTACGGAACCTTGATATCTTGCAGCTCAACATTTCCAAAACGTAGTAACCTATCACTTAGTGTATGCTCAATCTGAAAACGACAAATTCAGAACTAAATGTGATGATCTCGTTATGAACTTGTAGGTTTGTGTTTGAGTAGTATTCACATAAACAAGAAAGTTGAGACCTGAGTTCGAAGATTTTCTTTATATGTCCCTAATTCTTTCAAAACATGTGCAAATTTGATCATATCAGGGCCTGAGACATAAAAGCAAACATATGATAACATCACTAACCGAAATTAAACATTTAAAAAAAAAAAAAAAAAATCAAGATATTTTACCTCCAAATGCCAAAGAAATAGGATCGGGCCCTGAACCAAAATTTTCAAGGGAGCTTGAAAAGGCAATATCCCTATCATATGCTTCTCCTATACCTTCTCTGTACAATGCAAAGAAGAAACTAGGTAACTATCATTCACACCCGGAAAATATACTTTCTAGTGCCGAAAGATGAGATAAATGATGCTTACGTATACTTTCGACAGCCTTTATAAAACTTAGAGCTTCTCTCCCTCAATGTGTCAGCTATTTCTTCCAAACATTGGAGCTGCATTACAAAATATTAAGCATTCACTTTTGAGCTTTGACATACTTAAAACATAGCAATGCAGGGATATAACAACTATTAGTATTGCATAAATGTAAAAGCATCAGGTGCCAGCCAGTTTTATTAAATCTACGTGGAAAAATAGGTATTGCGAAGAATCTATGCAGCAGGAACACCAAAAACATGGACAAATGGAGCTACTAACACAACTTCATTGTTCATTGATTGCTATGAGTTTAGTGCAATATTAACTCTAAGACCAGGATTCGGTTTAAGAATTAAGAGCACATCTTTATTCTGGTGAAATGAAAACCCCTATTTGGTATTATGTTTTAAAGTGTTTTTTTAATAACAAGTTTTGTTCTTCAAGCTCTATTTCTTTATAAAAGGATGCTTGGGTCCCTGTATGCAGAATACCATTTAACTTGATCATGGTAAAACACTCCACCTTTGCTAAGAATAAAACTTTTCATGTTCCATTCGTTGACTTTCAAAGTCAATTATGTCATTGTTTAAATTGGGAAAAATTGTGATTTTTAGAACTTTTTTATAGATAACACCACCAAGCCATTAGAGCATTTGCAATAAACTTAAGTCTAGGCACATTGTCTTTCCAGAAACCTGCATCTACTAGTATAATCTTAGAGTACTAAACTATCTAGGTTGATCATAACTGGGTCAAACTGTATATTTCTTCATGCAGGACCTACCAGCAATATCATCAGAACTTTGTAAGTGATGAAAGGAAAACCCTGATGAAGATCTTTCCTAATCTTAATTTTTTTTATCTCTGAAATCATTAAGCTCATGGCAAGATTCTGCTACGGTTTTAAGTCAACTTCATTCCTAAAAAAAGCATCGTTCCCAATTCTTGCTCGGCTTTCTATCACTAGACACCTCATTCTCTAATAGCGAACTGAACATTATCTACTTCATTCATGGACATCCGACACACTTCTATACGGATTATCATTACAAGTGTCATCCTTATCTAGAGGAGACTGAGCTAAATGAGGAACACATCAATTGGGCCAACGGGTTAAAATATGTTCAAGGTCTATCAAACTCTAAGTATTGACTAATATCTAACCATATTCATTGGGAACAATAATGATGATGATCAGGGTTCTAATGGGAATTCCTAGGATTTAAACAGGCAACCTTTAGTTCATTGGTTAATGAGTAATAAGTATTCGATGTTTCATACTTTGATATAATTTGTTTTGGTTTGTTTTTCGTGTTACTTGTTATTGTCTGGTATACATTTCATTTACAAAGCAATTTTCTACGGGTAGTTTACATCTATCTAACAACATATGTGTTAAATTAGAAAAATGTATATTGACATAATGAAGAGCAACAAAAAACAGAAACATCATGTTATCTATATGACATAAATCGTAAAGACATACTTGTTGACGAAACATGGGAGAGTCTTCGAGTTTTGAGAAATACATGACGGGCTCCTGCTGCTTCTGCATTGATCCAAATCTCCAGCATTAACTAAATGAACCCGAAGACAACTACCTTTTGGGTCTAATGATCGTTATGAAATATAATGTGATATGTTTTCTCGTATACACGAAAACGGACACGGTTGATTATTCGATATGTGATGTTCCTGATATTTGAGTCTAATGATTGATATGAAAGGGCGATAGTGAAAATGGAGGACAGAATGATGAACAAGAACATCAACATAGGATGGTCCGAAATAATTGGAATGAGGGAACAAGCGAGTTTTCATGGTTGCCATTGAAGTTTTCGTTGTTTGTTGTGTAAATATCAAATATTTAAAATCATATGCTTTTTTTAATAAAATCTTTGGCAGTCCCACATCGCCATGTGAAGTAAGGTAGCTAGAGGGAGGTTACTATAAATAAGGAGCGAAGGGAATATTACAGAGTAGGTAAGTTAAAATCTTCAAAAATCATATTTGAGGTAATTTTGTTTATGTTTATAAATTTTGTTTATAAACTTGCTTACTTCTTGTATGATTTTTTTCAATTTTAACAAACCAACAGTGCTAAAATAAATGTTATTTATATATTTATTTATTTACTAGTTATAATACCAGTGCACGCACGGGTTTGATATAAAGCTGTTATCATGTATTTAATAATGAATATATTTGGTGTTAAAATGTATTTAACTTACATTTGTCATCCAGTATGAACACTGACACTTTTAAGATGGAGTCATATTATTTAGATTTATTGTCCGCGTTTTTTTTTTTTTTTTTTTTTTTTTTTTTTTTTCTCTCTCTCTTTTTTTAAAATAATGGATATTCAAGAGGTAATCTAAGATCTTTGGATACAAATATAAAGCCACCACTGCTTATGAATCTTCCTATTTTCCCCTCGTATCTTTCGTTTTTACACCGTAGTTGTTTTTATTGATGTATAAAAATAGAATAATACATTTGCATTTTGATGATACCATTACAAAATGCACATATTATTTTGATTGTAACTGTTTTTAAAGTCGTGCGGTCATTTGAGAACTCGTCTGTCAATTATTTGTTAGTGTGTTAAAGTTGTTAATGTTTGGGTTCTTGTATAACTAAATAGTTTTCGAAATAAGTTTTTTTATGAATTAATATGAAGGGGAGTGTTGATGACATTCGTGACAATAGAATTAATAAGGTTCTTATTCGCCAATGGTGAGTTTGTATAAATTGCCTTAGCTGCCATTACGTTTAATCACCATCCCAGTAAAAATTGAGTCTCTATTTAGATCTTCTATAAACAAAAACAGATAGGGGAAAGCTTTGGTAAGTACTATATTAAGTTGATATGTTCTTATTGTTAGTCTAATAATTGGTATGGACTTATAATTAATAATTCGACGTCTCTGTATAGAGCATATTAATGTTTTGTGATGTTATAATGAGAAGTAATTGATATGATGAGCAATAGCAACCAATACCATTATGCTTTCCCTTGACATTATGAATACAGGTCGGGAAAGTTTAAGGCCTATCATTGACAAATATTTACATAAAAATTATGCTCGATTTCAGTATTTGATTTGTAAACTTTTTAGACCAATATCAAAGGACCTAATAAAATCTAACGTATTCCTACAGTGTGGATGTTAAATTTTGAAATTGTAATTATCAATATACAAGTATTGCAAAAAATATCATTGTAGCTTCCAAAAACTCACTAATACACTCTTGAAATAAATTTTAGTTTTAACAAACTACACTGAACTTCACACTTCACTTGAAAGATACATCGAGAATGGCAACTTCAAAGTAAAATGTAAAGGCTTTATGTATCTTTTGAGAAGTACCTTTGGCGGAACATCTTTCGACTTATCCCAAGGTAACCCAGTCATGTTGCAATGACAGCCTCTGTCGATAAAAAAAAAAAAAAAAAAAAAAAAAAAAAAAAAAAAAAAAAAAAACTAAATTCCAAGCCTACTTGTTAGACTATGCCAATATATGATTCTGTTTTAACGTTTAGCATTATAACATAGATCATATTAAACTTATTTTGCTCAATGTGAATGTCGTTTCACGTGCTCTGGTGCCTTCCCCAAATCCTCTCCAGTGAGGAAGAAGGATGTGACTGGATCAAGTACAAAGACGTAGCTCCAGTCCCATAGCCCACACCATTCAGTATTCCAAGTCTAAAACCTGTATTTAACTGCATCGTTTCTACCGGTCTATATAAAGTCCAAAATTAACGTAAGGAACATTAACTAAGAATATTAAAGACCCACCCTTCTTACAAATACCCTCAAAATAGATGAATTATCATCCAAAAAAAACCATGAAAACAATCCAATCTCCATAACCCGATCAAACTTAGAACTTAATAAATATTCAAGATTTAAACAAAGAATTAGATCAAATGTGATTAATAATTTTGACTTTAGAAATTCGAACCTTTTGTTTATAAATCCACAACTTACATCAACATTTAGTGTCTTATTCGATGCCCATTAGTTCTGGCTTCTCAAATATTATTAAAGTATCAAAATGATCAGTAAAACACATTAATTAAAATCCAAAATTCAAAATTTACTCCAAAAACAAATTAGGGATTTCAAATTAATCATCAAACATCAATTCACATATATATGATGCACCAAATTCAGTTCAGCTTAATTTAAATTCAAAATCTTAAATTTAAAAAAGATGTGTTCTGAAATCTAACAATAGTCTCATTAAGCTCACAGCTACTTTAAGTCATTAATGTCAAATCTTAACCTATAAATTATCAGCCTAAATTAGATTTACCCACTTAATAATCTAATGTTCCGTAAAGTTTTTTAAAAATGTTTTTCCGGATATCCGTATATAAACTTTAAATAATAATTACATGAGTCGTTGTTATAAGTATAATCGCGTATATTTGATATCATGTTATACAAAATGTGCGAGTTTAGTTGCACGAGCGTTGTCGTTGTTATAAGTTAAAATATATACGTATATAAACTTTTATTTAGCAGACATAGATGTTATGGTCGATGTTGTTGTTTAACTTTTAACAATTGGTATCATGTTGTACGAAATATGCGAGTTTAGTAGCACATAATGAGCTGATGAAGTTAAAATATACTCCGTAGAGGAAAGTTCAATACGAAACAACATTTATCTAAAGAACAAATCAACCAATCATAACCATTGATTTAACTTAGATCCAATGGCTAAATTTAATCATTAATTTAAATTAATAAAACACAAAAGGGTGTTTTTGTAATTCCTCACTCCACCAACATTCCCACTCACTCGCATACTCACACACACTCACCGGCTTACAATTTACACACTCACTTCTCACAAAACACACACACAAACCACCATAAACCTTCATCGATCTGTCATATCATCATAAACTGTCGTCGATCTGACGTTGATCGCGCCACCGATCTACTTTTTCGACGAGTTCTTTTTTTCCGATGAAGGACGGTGGCGTGAAAGAGCTACGAAGGACGGTGACCGATGACTGAGGTAGATATCTTCACCTACTTGTACTGTACAACTAATTAGGTTTTGTTAATTACTGAGGTGTAGAAATTGTTTAAGCATTAGCTATTTGTACTGTACCACTATCTGGTGATGTTTGACTGAATATGTTTGGTACATTATTGGATGTGATGGTGGAATAGCTAGTGGTTTCGTTGGTCGGTATTATACTTAGAAGCGTCAATGAATAACGAACAAGGTTGAGTTTTCGGGTTGTAAATGATAGATCGATGATGGTTCCAAGGAATATCGTTGACTTATGGACCATCGCTTCATTGTCTTGAGCATCGCCTGTCTTCGAAATGTTTCCGGTTTGATTGTTGGTGGGTTTATTGTAGTTGATAGGGTTGTTGGTGCTTTAATTGTTGGTGTTGTTGAGTTGTAGCTCTGGATTCTCCATAGATAGTTGTATAGTTGTAGTGCTTGAATTTTATTACTTTACATTTCTCTTCTTCTCATAAAGTTGTTACATGTCAAAGTGAAAATGAACTTGATTATATTCCTGTGTTAATGGTCTATTAGTACATTTGAATGGAAATGTAGACATGTGGTCAAAGCAAGTGTATATGGTTTCAACGACAATACACGTGATTGTTGATTATATTCCTGACTTCCTGTGTTACTTTAACACTCCATGGATGCATTATGCATGTATACTATTTGTCCTTTCCTACTTTTAGTGTTGTGCATTTGGTATTAAAAAAAAAGGTCAGCTTGTCATATCTATCTTTGTTTTGAATATAATAACCTTCTTTTTATATTAGATATTAATATTTTGTTTAGTTTTTTTTAATGTTGTGTATAAAATACTCATTCATGAGATGACCAGTTGACTATCTTATTGATTTTAATAAAGCAAAATGAAAATCTCATTGGATTTATACAGAATCCCTTGAGATTCATACAGAACCTTATGGGATTTATACAGATCCCATGGGATTTTTACGAATCCCATGGGATTTTTACGAATCCCGTGAGATTTTTCTGGACGGAAATTTAGAAAAAAAAATTCGTCTTTTTACGAATCCCATGGGATTTTTACGAATCCCGTGGGACTTTTCTGGACGGAAATTTAAAAAAAAAATCGTCTTTTTACGAATCCCATGGGATTTTTACGAATCCCGTGGGATTTTTCTGGATGGAAATTTTGAAAAAAAATTCATCTTTTTACGAATCCCATGGGATTCATACTGAATCCTTTGTGATTTGTCGTCTTTTTACGAATCCCGTGGGATTTTTCTGGACGGAAATTTTGAAAAAAAAAATCGTCTTTTTACGAATCCCATGGGATTTTTTACGAATCCCGTGGGATTTTTCTGGACGGAATTTTGAAAAAAAAAGTTCGTCGAAAGTATATAACAATGCATATCTATAGAAAGATAATTTTTTTCTCGTCGCAATGGTGTATTTTTCGTAGCATGAAGATTTACCGTTTGCAAGATATGTTATTTTTTAAAAAAAGGTGGAAAGTGGGTTTTTATTTTAAATGAGCTAAAATGCCAATTTTGCCCTCCCTTTGTTATTTTTTAATTTGATCTTAGCCATTAGATGAAAGGTGGATGGATGGTTGAGATTGGCTTATTTGTTTTTTATGTGATACTTGTTTTGCATAGATCTCAACTCATACTCCGTAAAGTTTTTTAAAAATGTTTTCAGGATATCCGTATATAAACTTTAAATAACAATTACATGAGTCGTTGATATCTATATTACCGTTAATAATAATTTAGCCGTATTTAATATTCAAATCCATGTACGCATAGATTAAATTTTTAAATAGTATAACATGAGTCCTTATTTAACGACATAGTAAAAAAATATTTTAATAGATGAAAGTTTAAAACTAATATTTATTTTAAAAATATTTAACTTATATTAAACCTAATTCGTATATTTATAAAATTTTGTAAGTTTAATGGATAGAAGTCTCAAACCAACACTAATACTCATGTAATTGTAAACAAAGTTCGTATTATAAAGTGTAGGGGGTATAAAGTGTAAGGGGTTATTTGTTTATTATCTAAAGTTATCAAAAAACATGGAGAGTTATAATTTTACACTTAACTCCATATAGTATATTTAAAATTAAACCACTAATGTTTTATTAATTACCTCCTCTTTTTTTAAGTTTTTATTTTCATAAATTTGACACCTATATTTTCATATGTTTTTTTCCCAATCAAATTCTCTGCCAAATTTATTAAAGTTTGACCAAAATCAATTCAAATTTGACTTTTTATTGGCCAATCATATTGCTCGATTTCGCTATTGCTCGATTTCGCCTATGTGTCAAAATCGAGCTTTCCTATTGGTCCAATTTTTTTTTCTCATAAGATTGTTTTGTCAAAAAAACTCTGAAATGATGTAATTCCTTTATTATATAAAAGATTTATTTTTATTATTATTTTTTTTTAGAAAAAAGAAACAAACAATGCTAAAACAAAGTTACAAATGACGTCCTCTAAGATGAGTAATGATAGGGAGACCTAATTCATATGACTAAATTCATGCCTAAACAATTCATCATGTGACATGTGGAATGTATATTTTCTCTTTCATAATCCTCACCATTAATCTTGCCATGTGTCATGATCTTAGTGTTAGGCATATCTTTAGGCATGAAGTTTAGTCATGCAAATCATTTTCCCTCTAAGGGTGGAGGGTGTGGTTGCCTCCTTTCCCTTGCCACATCAGTGCCAACTCAGCAATTTCTCTCACCTCAACTCTTTCCCTCAACATTCCCTCAACCTCTGCAGCACCTTCTCTCTCATCCCCTCAAATTTTACTATTTTTTTTTATTATTTACAATATTACTTGATTTAAACAACAATATATAAAATTAAACATTCAGTCATTAATTAAAATAAAACATTACAACTTAATAATTAAAAAAA